>JAOSBN010109925.1:0-10838 GCA_027563595.1 Erythroxylum suave
AATTTCGATGCCACGCGAGTGCTGCATGATGATCAGCCCCCAAAACTGAGACACGCGATGCTCGTGAGTGTCTGGCTGGCCCTCACTGCGCAGCCCGTTTCCTTCATCTAGGCTCTGAAAACCCTCGATTGACCCCAACTGACTCGCAGTTGCACTCTAGGCAATCTTGAACTAAAACAAGGACCCAGCCTCGCACCTGCCCGAGCGCCCTGGGCCCCCTCAACGCCAACTCGAGCATTTTCAATAAGTACTCAGAACCCGTGTGCGCACTCATGATGGCCACAGCGGTCCAGTCATCCCCAATGCCGACGAGTCCGAACAGCACGAAGCGGAAACGCGGTCTCAATGACCACGACACTAGTCGTAATGTCAAGCAACAGACAACCAGCCTTCAAGACAACACTGCACAAGACACGAACCCGTACGCTGCTCTGCTCGAGAGCGTCCGACAAGACCACGAGAATAACGCGCAGACGGCGCAGGCGGCTCTGAACACACCCCTGACACAATCGCACTACCCTCACCCTGATCCTTTTGACTCGAGCCAACTGACGTCGTTCGACGATGCAACATCAGCCGCGACCGGCATGCCTGGCGCGTCCACTGCTCAGCAGCTGTACGATGCCCGAATGCAGACTCAGAAACCCGCTGTAGGTTCGACGGCTTGGCACCAGCAGAGGAAGGACAACCACAAAGAAGGTAGGGAGCTTGGCTGACACTTTCAAGATGTTCGTCGTCTTGCTAACACATACTTCCAGTTGAGCGCCGCCGCCGCGAAGTCATTAATGAGGGCATCGAGAACATCGCAAAGATCGTCCCAGGAACTGAGAAGAACAAGGGCGCTATATTAGGGCGCACCTGCGCTTACATCCAAGAACTGCAGGCGAAGATTGCCTCCTTCGACGCCGAGCGTGCTACCTTTGATCATACCCTGTCAGAACTCACCAGCCGTCATGATCGCATGAAGGAGAGTGCCCAACGAGCGTGGCAGGAGAGTTCGAAATGGCAACAAAGATGTCGTGAGGCTGGGCTGTCCTTCGATGATTACGACGATGCCACCTCCGGGCTCACAGATGGACTTGACGCCGATGGTCTCGATGGCACGGGAAATGTTTCCTGAAAAGGGAAGAGCTAAGCTGGCCATCCTTTTTCATTTCGAAGCCTCTCTTTTCGGACCAAGTTCATTGCAACGAGCTTTTGGGTCGTGCAACTTCCAAAATAATGTTTCATGGCGGTGGTGTATGGGGTGTTTGCAGGGGATCCATGCACAAACCTCTGGCGTTGAATGGAGGGGACTCTTGTGGACTACTATCGGTTGGGACTGAGAGTAACCAGTGCCTTCACTACGAAGCACCTGTCTCTATGGAAGGGGGCCTTTCTGTCATTTCCTTGTGGACAATTGATCACACAATTGTCATACCATTGGTACCGCAGCGTATTGTTAGATTGCGATCACAGCAAGACTGCTAGAGTGCGAGAACACAGGTGCTACATCGAGTACACCAAATCTTCACGACGTATGGCTGGTAAATCTGCAACCTCTCAACACCCATAACGTTTGACGTGAAGAAGGCAGTCGCCACCGATGTGAGACCTAAGATCTGAGACTGTTATGTACTTCGTACATGCATCTGGCCAATCGCGCCTACATAAACTTTCCGCCATGTCGAAGTATGTATTCTTATCCCTGTGCTTTTTGTCTCTATTCTTATCTCCCGCCTCCACAGCAATCGACTGGCCCTTTGCGAACCTACACCTCGAGATCTCTCCTGTAGGGCGATGAAGATGGTTGTGCAGTCATGCTGATCTGGTGAGATTCGTCGGCGTCGTGATGTCTACCTTTCGTTCTTGGACACGTGGCTGTGCATTTGTTTTTATCTCTTGAAATTTGGGCCGACATACGCTCGGCGAGACTTGCCTCTGGTTGCTGTTGCTTGAATACCGAGCACGAAACGGTTTGTGTATTGGTGCTCGCGTCCATTGAGGAATCGGTACTACCACATTGCAAGCCAACTCGAGTTGCGCTCAACCACTCAGAAGCAACTTCCCAGCCACCGGGGGCGCCTTCCCGAATTACCTGCAGTTTGTTTGTCCCTCTTTTGGCTCCCTCTTGCACCTCTAGCAGGCTCTTCGACAGACATGTGCAGTCGATGGCTTCCTGGACTGGGAACATGACGATGATAGGACGAGAGTTACCTGCATTACTACCACACCGCAGCTCCGTTCCCGAGCCAGTCGGCCATTTTTGCTGCAACGTTGCACAGAACTTTCGAGGAACCAACTACCGTCCCAATCCATCTTGCAGACTACGTGTCACTTAAGCGCCGAGAACAAGTCGTCAACTCAGTCATGCTAAGCTCTCACTATCACGTTGTTTGACGGGAAATATTTGCCGTCCAAGATCAACCCCTGACCCAGTCACGGTTGCGCAAAGATGTTACTCGAACCGTCCCCAAGCTTTGCCTGATATAAGCTTATCGTATCGTGATTGTGATAATTCAGCCTGCACCATATCTCAGTCATCAATCGCAGTCTTTTAACTGGATTTGCAGAAAATTGCAAGAAGTGAGAGTTGTCACAGCAGACGATCTTTCCCTCAATGGCAGGGATCAGGCTTCGAAATTGACACGCTGACTGTAACCTGGTGTGCCTGAGTTGACTGACCAGTATAGAAGAGTGGGGCGCTTCCCATCACCCCAGGGGATGATCCAAGCAAGCTGGCGACCGGCATGATATGGAGCATTTTCCGCATGAACAACTGTTCGTGAGAGGCATTATGACCAGGAATGCCCCTGTTTAACCTATCGTGGCATCCGAGCCGCTTACCTCATGTTCTCAGAATGATGCACCAATTTACACGACGACCGAAAGTCAACTCCCCAGCGTCCATTTCAAACAGTTCAGCCGCGGCTGATACTGTCTCCAAGGACAAGTTGGAACGGTCGTACCATTTTCAGTTGTAAAACTTTGTCTGAGACACATTACGCGTATCAATACGAAGCAAGGTCGGCTTGCAAGCTGAAGAGAGGGATAAAACTTGGTTCGATGAAGGACCACAATACTTGCACATGTGTCGGACCACTGACTCGATATCTTGCAGCATCGTTCCATGTGTAATTTCTGCAAATGCAGATCATCAACAGATCAACAGATAAACACAGTGATTAGATGACGGCGAAAGACTTGTACCACGCCTGAATACATTCACTTCGATGCTTGGATACTACTCGCTCGGGAAACACGATTCATCCAGTTGCGGAAGTACTTTTCCAGGCCCGTTCCACATATCTTGTACAACATGATGCAGGTTCCCTGTCCACGGACACAACCCGCATGACATGCATTCCGAAGCGACAGGGAGAACAGGGTCAGGAGAAGTCAGTTTGGACGACTTGCACGAGTTTCCACCCCTCCGAATCAAACAACTCTTTTCAGTAGCCTGGTCTGCCTGCGACGTGTCCGACCACCAAGCTCAACATGCAATCGACATGCCTCACGCAGACAGCCCGGGACGGAGGCAGGGGTTGTTCGACGACCCTCTGACATTGGATGGAAAGTTTCCGAGGGTACGGTCAGGAGCTTGATGACTTAGGTCGGTCGTGGCACAGCTGCGAACTATCAGCTGTCGTGGCCGACACAAAATTGACAAAAGTCTTCACCGTTCGCATGTGGCCAGTTCCGAGTAACCGATCGATCTCAGCGTTGCCTCTTTCTTTCCTACTTAGAGTGTCCAGGCGTGGTGATCGATGCCCAAGTGGCGTGAAGCCAGCAGAATTGTAAATACGCAAGCACCATATTGCGCACATGCGCACTATCGCAAGACGTTTTGGCAATAGAATTTGCAGGGTCGAGAAATTGTAGGCTGGTACGTGTTGCGTGTCTTTGATTGTCCATCTGTGAACAGGGGCTAGGAAAGGTCATATAACGCCCGCCCGCTCGCTCGCTCGCTATGCTCTGATATGTCTGACTATGTCCCTATGTCCTGTATGTTTTATACCGTCTGATTCATCATAAATACACCCGACTACCAACGCCGTCCTCGTGCAAGTCGTGTCGCTCATAAACACACATCCGTCTCTTTTGAAGCGAGTCCACAGGAACGCTCTCCAACAGAAACGCTAAAAGACAATCACAACAAAATGACCGCTATGATCACGCCACCACCGAGCGTGAGCACCACGTCGATGCGGTGCAACAAATCGACTTGTTCCACCGACACCAAAAGAGCACAGAACGCTCCAAGGTACGTCCCGTTGACCGTGCTATGCTACGCCCAACGCGCCAGAAAAGCAAAAGAAACAACGCTGACAAAATCCCTCCATAGAACAACGCCCAGGTACGCGACGGGCGCCCTTGTCAAAGACGACTCGTACGCACTCTCGTGCATCGGGAAGTCCAACAGCTTTTCAGACACGCTGACGAAGCTCCAACAGCAGCCAGGTCAGAGCAGCAGCCGCGAAGATGCGGCGAAGAAAATGAAAGCGAAGGTGGACAATTGGGTGAAGGTTTTGAAGAAGTAGTGGTGGTCGGTGACCTGAGATGGGGAGGGCGGTTACACATTCCCTGCCTCTGAAGAAGACAGGACGGGGTTTTTCTTTCACGGGAGTTGGCGTCCGGAAAGTCATCTAGACGGGGGTTGCTGGATCCTGTGGTACTTCGTTGGTCGGGAGACGGGCCGTATTTGGGACGTGTCGCTATCGTGTTAGATTTCGGTATTACGCTAGCGAAAATTTGAATGGCATTGATGTTGTCCTTGGTGTCATTGACTCGTTACCTCTTCCTTTTGTGTCCCTGTTGTCGCGGTGGTAACAAGTCCGGAACATTGTTCTGCACCTCCTCGGATAGCATAGGTGGTGTTGGTAAGACATGCCCTTGCTGCAAGTACTGATGCGTGTATTGCTGGGGATATTGTCTGGGAGTCTGAATCTGTTGATCTGTAGGATTTGAAGCAGGACCCTCTAGAGTTTGTGGCAGATTACGACTGAACCCCCCAAATTGCATGCTGTTGTGATACTCAGGGTAAGGATCATCGAACGGATTGGCGTCTGGCCACGTCTGGACTGGAAACAAGTTGCTTTCAGGCACGATACTGTTTCCACTGGAGTAGGTAGAATCAGGCCCCCTGTTTGAATCGAATACTTGATTGATATAACTTGTATCACGAACCATATTCTGTGCTCCTGCGAAATGAGAATCACCCAGCAGATGGGTTGGATTGAATGAATTTGTGGTGGCCGCCGGCTGTGCATTTGACAACGGAAATGGTGGTCCGACAGTTGGGGAGTTGTGCAAACTCATCTGTGCTCCCTGCGTTCCACGAGTTGGTCTGCCAGTGAGAAATTGTTGCCGCAATCGTGGGTTTCTTGCGCGAAACAATGACATGATGTCTCTTGCCGAAGGACCTGCTCGTAACATGTCTTCGAGCTGCGTAACGAAAGGTGAATTGTCTCGGTCTTGGTCTCGATAATCATCATAATCGTGTAGAATTTGGTTTGGATCTTCTTGACTGGTCGGGTTGGGCTCAAAGAAAGGTTCAGGTACGCTCTCGTCTGTCACGTACGGGAAGAGAACCTTGTATATGCGGACCCATTTCTCTGTCTCATCTACACCACGATCGCGTTGCTTGACTTCTTCTGCTTGATCCTGATCGTAACCCGATGAGAAATCGTATGATGCCCTGTCCACAGGTGGAAAACATTCAGGTCGCGGCCTGTGGTCGATCAAGTCTTTCTTCGTTTTCATGATGACACCACATCTCTGGCATCTGTGGACAAAATGCTTCCGCTTTAAGTGCTCTTTGAGACGACTTATGTCTTCGTAACCCTTGTTCCCACATGCCTCGTGCCTTGTACGGTCATACTTGAAGTAAGGGCACGCGTAACGGATTCCTCCTTCATGCTGAGACTTTTGGATCTTTTGAGGAGGTCCGGCCGGGTCATCGTTTTTATTTGGACCTGTGCCTCGGCTGGAATCGTTCAGGTTCTTTTGAGAAGAACCATCTGCTCTGCTTGCACGCTCTGATCGGCTTGTACGCGACATGGTTCTTGAAGAACGCCCACTTCCTTTCTGGCCACACTGTCGCAGAGGTAGAGACTTCTGCCAGATGGTATCCAGTGGTAGTACAAGTGACAGCCTATCTAGCCACATGTCTAGGCGTGTGGGATCTGGCAGATTCTCCCTGACTGAGTAACGAGCTCCCAGGCTGACTAGTTTCTGCACCATCTTTGGTGATCTTGACATGAGCGCATGGTGTATGGGTAAGAAATCACTATGAGTATCTTTGGCATTAACATCAGCACCGTACTCACACAGCAAAGACGCGACTTCTGTGTGGTGGCCGAGAATCGCTAAAGATAGTGCCGACTGACCCCTCTGAGTGTCGCCCAGGGATGTATCGGCACCGTGAGACAACAACACTTGAACACAATTCTTATGGCCTTGAGCTGCGCACTGTGTCAAGGGTGTAGTACCGTTTCTGCAGTCGTTTATGTCAGCACCAGCACGAATAAGATCCTCCACAACCTTTGTGTGACCCGCAAAGGCTGCCCAATGGAGTGGAGTCTGGCCCTGTACGGAGTCGATAATAGTAAAATCGGCTCCCTTCTCGAGCAAGTACTGCACGATCTCTGAATGGCCATTCTCTGCAGCTATTGACAAAGGAGTCCTGTCTCGTCCACAGACAGAGTCAATGCGTTTAGCTAATTGGTGTCGGCTTCGGTAGATGTCAAGGACAACCTTGCTACCTTGTTTCAAGTTTAAGTGCGAGGTTAGGTGAAGGGCATTGGCAGTATCTACCAGAATCCATTCTGGAAATACCCCCGGTAGTGCTTGTTGGATCTTTCTGCACCACAAAATTGGCACATCCACAATTCGTTCCCATAATGCAATGAACTTCTGAGACCAAGTCGTGTCTTGCTCTGCTGCTTTGAGATGATATGTCCAGTGCTCTACTGTGTACCTGACACAAGGTAAAGCTAGGTACACATCCGAAACACAAGACCGATATAGTTCTGGAAGCCTTGCTGCACTGTCCAAAGAGAGGATTGTTTTCTCTGCCATCTCAAGATGTGCTCGACATTCAAACCGTGGACTTGGATTGGGACGTTCTTTGTTAGACTGGAACCCCTCTTCTCTGAGATACTCAACGACAGAGAAGTGTATAAATTGGACTTCTGATTTGCCGTCCAGGTTCCCGCCAATTGAGACCTTCACAGCGAGCACATTCGGCGGTCCAACACAAATAAGTCCTTCACATTCGGACACAATCTGCTTGGCAAACACTAGAGCTGAGCCTTCGAAATTATGAACATAATGCTCTGTCGACTGCATGTCGTCTTTGGCGTCTTTTGGCCTACAGGCGAGTGCAATGAAGCTGTACATTTCTGTAAGCGAAAGTGGTCTGACCGCACTCACTACAAGCTCAACCAGAGATCGTATAGAAGTGCTGAATATGGTCCTATCGATCTCGATTTGACCAAGCAACCGCTTGTATAGACCTCTCAGGTCGTTCGGCAAAGTAAACAATACGTCGAATAGGTTCTCGCCCACTTCGAAGGCTCGATACAACCTCGATAGAACCAGACGTACCCACAAGAAAACACCGTCAGCTCGTTTCAGGATTTCCTCTGACAGTCTTTGGGCTTGTTGATGTGGGCAGTCAACCTTGCAGCCTCGAGCTTGGAGACTGATATAATTCAGTATGTCACTGCGATTTTCAGAGTCGATAAAGAGCTGTGCCTCACCCTCTAGCGGCAACGATGTGTATCTTGTCGTGACGCAGATGCGCAGATTGTCGAGAGCCAGTTTGTGAGTTTTGTGACGGAGGAATGTAATAACGTCGGTAGCAGTTTGTCGATCACACTCATCGAGGCCGTCTACGATGAGGAAACATGCGCGGGTCTGAGCGATTGCAGGCATCACAAACTGGAGATAGCGGTCAAGGCCTGATGGACTTTCGATCCAATTCTGAGGAAGTCGACCGCTTGTTTTGCTCAATATCACGTCTTCGAACTCCTGCATGCAAGAGGAACACTTAGTTTGCTTGAGCAGTTGGTAGAGTAACGCGCGAAAGAAGCTCACGGTACTTCTTTGATCTGGAGATGCGTAGTTGAAGAAATACGAACACGTAATTTGCTCACCGTCCTTTGAACTCGCAATGCTTCGCTCAACAAGAGACTTTGCCAGGATCGACTTGCCGCTTCCTGGCTTACCGTGTATCCAGAGCCACTGGCTCGATTTGCTGGTGAGCCAGCTATTTACTGTTGGATGATCGGGAATCCAAGAAAGCGTTCCTGGAGCCGGCGATGGCACTCGGGCTCTGCCGTCGTCAGATTTCAGGGCACCAAGAAATCCTGTCATCGGTCAAACTTGAATGTAGCGAATTCACGCATTCCGAACTAACGTTGATATCTGTGGTCCACGGAGAGAGAGGCACAAGTGTCCTCAAAAATGCATGTGTTATGACGGAAGCAGGTGTTCGGCGCTTTGGCGAGTTTCTTGATCTCAGCAGCTATCAATCTATAGCTGGGATCCTGAGCTTGAGATTGCCACAATTCCTTCAGGCGTCAGTTTGAGTACATTAATATAAAGATCTAGTACCGATTGATCTCGCCGCAAAGGAATTTGAAAGTAACGCTGAGTCAACACACTCCTGTCCTTTACAGCCTGGTGTGATGTCAGCTGAGTCACCGAGATGAGATGTGGCAAGGAATACCAAATGATAGTGAAGATTGCACAGCGGACTGTCCTCAATAAATGATACAACTTTGAAATTACCGATAGAATGAAAAATCGGATCGAATTCGGGCTGTTGAGATTTTACAACGCATGCAGGCCAAGTGGCTCGTCTTGCGAACGCCTTGTCTTTTGTGGTGTATGAATTAGTGAGCCCAAAGTCGCTAGTAAAGCCTTTATTTTTCGATAAGTGAAATGGTGTTATGCCGAAGAGAATGACAGCCCGGGTGAGTCTGAGGATGTCCTCCCAGTCGCTGTACTCTGATCGATGTGCCAAGGAAAGAGCTCGCTGAAGCACAAAGCCGCCCAGGCTATGAGCAATGAAGATGATCGGACGCTGCCACTAATTTTCATACTTAGTACCGTCCTGAACAACGGTCCACATGTGACAAGGACGAAAGTTTTAAGACTCTGCCAAAACACTGCGGAAGCCGACAGCTTGGAAAGGGATGATTGCTCAATGAATTGAACACACTGAAAACCGCCAACAACTTAGGCGATCGTAAGGGCTGGACTGAGTCCAGCCAAATTTGAGAGACAGACATTACAGTCGAAAGTAACTTACATCCGCCTTCAACTGTTTGAAATGAGCAACAGCAATCAGTAATTCTAGAGCAACAGACTGTAGCTGATCAAGCGAGGTGAACAATTTTGCTTCGTAGCTCCATGTTAGGACGCGAGCTCTACCGACATCCTTGGGCAAGAGAGTTCTGTACCAACCGTTTCGATCGTCTGTGTCTGAGTCGTGAACGGCAATAATATTGATTAAAGCGTCCGGTGGCTCCTGAATAACGTCAAACCTGTGATATCTTAGTCCGTGTTGGTTGGCCATATCGCAAAGAGTACAAGTGCTCTGTTGTAGTAGGGAATCACTTACTAGGGGACCAAAGGGAACTTTCGAATCCTCACCCTGGAGAATCGGTGCTTAACAGAAGTATCAGATTGAAGTGATGATTAAAGGGTCATCTGCTAATTTTAGTAGCACCATAAGAGCGATGCCCAGAACCCGCAGCTCGTGACACACACCCTATAACACGCAGTCGCGCATTACATCGCTGGCGAAATACGCTTGAGGTGTTATACTGCCTTTCCAGGCGTTGCTATGTGCCTTGTCACAGTGATTGACCGGCATTATCACAAATGTAGACATCATCATCGCGTGAATAAAGTTCGAAATATCCTGATTTTGGTGGTAGGTCAATCACCTGGACATCCAACGTTTGCACATTGTTGCCCGGTATGTCAAGATCCCGGTAAATGCTGGCCCGTTCGAAGGAAAAGTGTTGGCTCCAGCACATAGTCTTTGGCTGCCGAGTGTAGCGCTATGTTTGGTATTGACAGGCCAACATGAGACTGATCAAGCCGTCACATGTTCCTCGTATGCATATAAAAGATTATTCCAAATGATGCTCGCAATGACGTGTGTTGCTCTAGTCGAAGCCGTGAAAGATACGTCAGGCATGGAAGACGCTCTCCCCAGGCCGCAAGGCAGCAACTAGTTGTCAGAGTGGTTGCGGTCTGCCTTGACCCAGTAGAGCCATGCAGGGCGACGGCGGGCGCGGTTTAGTGGCGGCTGTGTTAACTCAGTAACGCGCGTTCACTATCGCTGATGCGGAATGAGCGGATCGAGATCAAGCCTTTGATCGAAAAGTACGACACGATAGGTGAGCCGCACAGAGAGCCGTGAAGTAGCCAAAGGAGGGAGACGTCAAAGGAATGCGTTGTTGGATAACTGTGGTGGTAGTAAGGCACCTTCTTACCAAGTGGTACGGATACACGTACGCGCCAGTAGCGCAGACGCGTTGGAAGCAGAGTTTCTTAACATGTGAGCTGCGTGCTACTATGTAGCCATCTTGACAATGTCCACGCATGGCAATCACGTCTAGTGCCTCGCACCTTGCAACAGATCACGCAATCTATGCAGTTGTAGTGGGCTGTCTCGTGCAGGGTGGGTCACCTGTCCAGAGCTGTGGCCTTGGTTCCTCTGCTGTATACTCATGGTAGGGAGTACAGAGCGGACCTGTGAGGATGCTTTTTGAAGCCAACACCAATAGCCGCCTACTTGAGACGACGTCTGATGGTTGCAAGAAGACCGAGAGGTGAGT
>JAOSBN010109936.1:0-10837 GCA_027563595.1 Erythroxylum suave
ATTTAGAAATTTAAACACATGCACATACATTTAGGCATATTGCCCATTACACAATAACCGTAAATATTTTACCGACCAAATCTGTTGGACAATCCAAGTTCACTGTTGTCTTTCCTCTTCGCCTTGGATCCACCCACCAAATCCGTTTGACAATCCAAGTTCACTGTTGTCTTTCCTCTTCGCCTTGGATCAGGCTTGCTTGGTTTCCTATAACAAACCAAGTTCTCATTTAATAGGAATTCAATTGAGAACCCATAAAACCAAAAGCATAAAATTAACCCTAGAATACTTAAACCCATACAATTTCCCAAGCTTTTTGAACCAGAAACCCTTCGAAACTCCAAGAGATTTTTTAAAAAAAATCGAGTTACTTTGAATCTTCACCAACTAGTGAGATTCTTGGCTCTAAAGAAAGCTCTTCCCTTCCTTTTCTTTTTCTCTTCTTGAGTAACCTCCAATTCTCTCTTTAAGACTAAGAAAATTCATGACCTAGTTCAAAGTTCTATTCTTTTAACTCCACTGAAACCTCTCTTCTTCTTTCTCTCTCTTCCTTTTTGGTTTTCTCTCCTTTCCTTCATTCACATATTTTATCTTCTTATTTACTAGACAATCTTTCCCTCTTCCCATTCTACCTTTAATGGGTGAGAGAAGTCTATCTTACCCTTCCTTTAATGCCTTAGTGCTTCTAAACTTAAGTAATCCACCCAAAACACCCTTATGCATTCTCAAGTCTTGAATTTAACTTACACCATACTATACTCTAACTTCATTTTTCTTCTTCCATTTAATACTTCAAATTTCCATCAATCCATAGAATAAATCCTTCTAAACTTCACATAATAATTAAGCTCCAATTAAAATTATTTATCTAATAATACTAGAAAATTTATTTAAATTATGCTTACTAAAATAATAAAAAAATTCGAGGCCTAATACTTCTTCCTTTTAGCATATATTTATGTTCAATCCTTTAATCTACATGTAAACACAAAATGAACACAAATTAAGTACTTTAACACAAAAATAATATTGAAAAGACATTAAAATGTATAAAAAATATAACATAATTCAATCCTATCAAATATAATTCAATCATATAAAATACCCCCACTCTTGAATTATTGCTTGTCCACAAGCAATTTAAAAATAGTCAAGGTATCCTTTCAATTTGTTTTCAAAGAAAATCAAGTATATGAAAACCATCAAACTACAACAAAGTCAAGTATCGAGCTACTACACATCATAATCTTTTCACCAATGCACATAACCAAAGTCAAAGGTATACATCATTGATCAAAGGTTAAAAAAAAACTAAGAAGGATTTTTCTCACGATGTTCACTCATTTCACTCAAGTGTTTTAACTTTGGTGTTTCACTCAATACTCCCTCTAAGAGACTACACTACCAATACAAATTCACCAATTCTCTACCACGTAGATTACATGCTATCATAAATCAAAAAGAACTATTACTTAGGGTTGTAATAAGGTTTGGGTTAAGGCGAGGCAAAAAGGTCAAAGAGTAACTCACAAGTATTAACAAAGCACTAAGTAAGAACGGATAACCAAACACAAATTCTAAGGTATACATGTAAATACCATGAACTACATCTACTCATCACTAACTAATGCTAGTAGATTTCATTCAACAATAGGAATAAAGACACGTTTAATCAATAATGTTAAAAAACAAATATGCTTTTCTTTTTTTCTTTTTCCTTTTTCTTTTTTTCTCTTTTTTTACTTGAACAACACCAAAACAATAAGGAAAAGATATCAGCGCAAATCAATAAAACATATGTAGAAGTTCCTCTCATAAATCTCAAAGTTGAATACAAGAAAAAAGTCCCTAGATCGTATACATCAAATGCTCACTCATTACTTCATTAAACTTGTGACGAGGTAAGGCTAATGGGTATTTGGGTTTCAATGTGAAGTGATTAACTCATAAACAAAAAAGGTTAAAGGATCAAAGGAGTTAGCAAGGGAAAATGAGTTGGTGGTTCATTTAAGTTCAAGGTTTAAAATAAAGAAGGCCTTAATCATTTCTATAAAGCATGCATCTCATAGTTTCAAACAAGTTCAATGCAAGTTTCAAAGGTAATCTTCCTAGGGGAGCATTACACATAACAAAGAAATAGAATGACATGAAATGCAGTCATATAGGCTCAAAACCTCACATGTGCTTATATGAAAATCCATCAAAATTTCATACATTACCTAATCACTCAAGTATCTAATTATTAACTGAGTTTATACAAATAACTACTTCAATAAATCCATATTATTTATCTTCCACTCAAGTTGCCAAACCCAAATTCAATTACATAACTCAATTATCAATCTAACTATTATGAAATAATGGAATGATTCAACATTCATCACATTTCAAGTGAAGAAATGCAAAAATTTTAAACTGGCCCCACCCCTATACTTAGATGGGACATTGTCCCCATTGTCCTAACATTAATAAAAAACACAAGTAAAGGGATAAGAATAGAAGGACTCCCCTAGATCAAATAGCCTTACAACTTATAAATACGGGAATTCTCAAATTCTTCATGTTGCAACTCTTCGAGCTCTTACAATTGTAATCTTCTGTGGCCACCAACAGTTTCTGACTCCATGTTACACTTCTGAATTACACAATAAGCCTTGTTTTCTAGCTCCATATGAAGGCAGCAGGGCTTCCCAAAAACAAACTAAATGGTTACATCCCCATTCAAGTCTTGTATGCAGTCCTGTATGCCCATAAGGTGTCATTGAGGTGTAAACTCCTATCTTTCCTGCTGGGATTCACCGTCTTATCTAAGATGGACTTGATCTCTTGGTTAGACACCTAAACCTAACCACTTGTCTGAGGGTGATAAGTGGTTGAGACTTAATACATCACTTGATATTTCTCTAGGAGGGCCTCGATCGTCTTGTTGCAAAAGTGAGTCCCCTTGTTGCTGATGATGACTCAAGGGACTCCAAACCTGGAGAAAATGTTAGATTTCAAGAAGTATACAACCACTCAAGAATCATCAGTTCAGGTGGCTTTTGCTTCCACCTATTTTGACATATAATCAATAGCAAGCAAAATATATTGAAATCCAAACGAGGAAGTAAAGGGACCTATGAAGTCCATACCACAAACATCAAAATATCACAAATTAATATGGGGATTTGTGGCATTCCCCACGGAAACCTAACGTACCCATACGCTGAGAGTTGTCACAAGTCCTACAAAAATCATATGCATCTCAAAATAGAGATGGCCAGTAAAACCTACACTCTTACAAGCTGTTTGCTTTGGGCCAAAATGACCTCCACATACATAAGAGTGACAAAATGTCAAAATAGAAAGAAATTCACTGTCAAGAACACACCACCTAATGACTTGATCTGCACAAAATCGCCATAGGTAAGGATCATCCCATACATAAAAATTTGCTTAGCTTTCATCCTTTCCTTCTGTCTTCGGTGATATCTATAGAAAATTGATTAGAAACCAAGAAATTCAGTATATCAACGTACCAAGGAGCTGTCAACTGTACTGCATGTACCTGCACATCTGGAAAATCATCATTGATAGGGCCTATGTCAACACCACACTCCACTAAGAAGCTTAAATGATCTGCTACTACATTCTCTGAGCCTCTCTATCCTTTATCTCCACACCAAACTCCTAAAGTAGGAGTATCCAACTGATGAGCCTCAACTTTGCCTCGTTCTTCGCCGGTAGGTATTTCAAAGCTATATGATCAGAATAAACAATAATCTTATTACCCAATAAATAAGACCTAAACTTATTCAAAGAAAAAAGTACTGTAAGAAGCTTTTTTTGTGGTAATGTAATTTTCTTGGGCATCATTCAAGGTCTTCGAGGCATAATAAATAGCATGAGTGATCTACCCTACTCTCTAACACAAAACTACTCCAATGGTATGGTTGGAGGCATCACATATGAGCTCAAATGACAGACTCCAATTTGGAGGTTGTAAGATGAGTGCAGTAACCAACTTCTCCTTTAGAACATTAAATGGCTCCTTGCATAGCTCAATAGAAAAAGCTCTTTGTCCTTCTGAGGCAACCTACAAAATGGTTGTGCAACCTTAGAAAAGTCCTTAATAAACCTCTGATAAAACCTTGCATGGCCAAGAAAATATCGAACTTCTCATACAGAAGTGGGGTAAGGTAGAGAGAAACAAGGTCTATCTTGGCCCTATCAACCTCAATACCCTTAGCAAAAGCCATATGTCCTAAAACTATCCCTTGTTGAACCATAAAATGACACTTTATAATTAAGAACAAGGTTAGTTTCAAGACATCGTTTAAGTACCAAAATGAGGTGATCCGGGCATTATTCAAATGAATTCCCATACATGGTAAATTCATCCATGAAAAATTCAATGATTTTCTCAAGATACTCGAAAAAGTTACTTATCACGCACCTTTGAAAGGTAAAGGGGGTGTTGTACAATCCAAAAGGCATCCTTCTATAGGCAAAGGTGTCATACAGGCATATAAAAGTCATTTTCTCCTGATCCTCTAGAACAATAGCAACCAGAATATAACCTAAATAACCATCAAGAAAATAATAGTAAGCATAACTAGCAAAACATTCTAACATTTAATCAATAAAGGGATGGGGAAAGTGGTCCTTATTACTCATCAGGTTGAGCTTTCGATAATCCACACAAACTCGCCATCCATTTTGTACCCAATTCAAAACCATCTTTCCTCTCTCATTCTCCACAACTATAATGCTTGACTTCTTACAAACCACCTGTAAATGATTTACCCACTTGTTATCAGAGATGGGGTATATGACACCCATGTCCAGCAACTTCACCACTTCCTTTAATAGTCACAACTGTCCATCCCAATGTTGTCTTATGCTCTCGCAATACACCAACGTGCTTTTCTCTTGCACCTTTGTAAAATCATTTGCTATAATAACTAGAAGTGTATTATTAGTGCCCAAATAAACGTACTTGAGTTGAGTTAGTAAGGGCTTTAACTCCACTTCTAGTGCCTACATAATAAAAGGTAACAACCGATTAGTACAAACGGGCAATTCTGAAAAGTGAGGGACATACCTGCTAAAAGGAGTTGTCTCATGTGCCCAAATTGCTTCCTTTAGCTCCTCTCCAAACTCAAACTTGCTTTGCCAATAACCAAACATCTTTTGCTCCAAAGGGGTAGTCAAGGCTACCTCCAAAGGGTCACCTCTGGAAAGAAGAGACTAATGCTCCACCAAATAGTCAATAATATCTACCTTAGTGACCAACTCACATCAATGACCTTGCCATCGAACTCCATAGTTAACACCCCACTCTGTAAATTAATGTTTGTCTGAGATGTCTTGAAAAATGGCCTTCCTAACAAAATTTTCAAAGGGACAAAGAGCCTTCATCCTACATATCTAACTCATAAAAATTTGTAGGGTAAACAAGCTTGTCAACCTACACCAAAACATCCTCAATAATACACCCTCAGGGTATGTGTTAGATCTATTAACCAATTGAATGATAACATAGTTATCCTTTAATCAACCAAGATTAATAGCTTTAAAAATAGATCAAGGTATAACATTGATCATATTATCGATCTTACAAGGAATGGTAAAAATACCTGGATCCTTACACATAGGGGGTAGCTCCCTCTGTAAAAATACTGACACATTGCTCCCCATATTAATCTTCTCATCTCCCCTCAGCTTCTACTTGTTGGTGAATAGCTCCTTTAAAAATTTAACATTCCAAAAAACTTGCTTAATTGCTTCCAAAAGAGGGATATTAACTTCCATCTTGAGAAAGACCTCCAATATTTCCTTTTCCTTCTCTTATTCCTTACTCTTTGCTAGTCTACTTGGAAATGGACCAAGAGGTGAATCATTAACAACAGGGTGTGAAATACTTGCCTGAGGATGGTGATCCTCCCTCTTTCTTAGCTTAGTTTCTTCCTCTTCTTCTTTCGCCTTTCCCTTCCTTAGCCCTTGTACCTCCTTGCCACTTCTCAAGGTAATGACACAAACATTTTCTTTTAGGTTCCTTTCAAGTTAACTAGGCAACCTTGTGGAACTTTGGGCCTATAGCTTCCCCAAAGTATCAGCTAGCTAATAATTGGGTTAGCATGCATTAAAACTGCTTCCTTGCTATGGGTTTCTGTACCTTAAGTTGAGATGATCTTTCCACCAAGATTGTAAGTAGGCACAAAATGGTCATACCTTCACTATTGTCCTTAGAACCCTCCAACTGCATTGACATGCTATTCATCCTGCAAGGAAGGGCAAGCATCTATAGGATGGTCAGCTAATCCACAAATATCACATAGCTTGGTAGGCCCCTTTCCTATCACTACTTGCTATACTAATGAAGTCAAATTTACGACTTACTGCTCTAACTTGGAAATGGAGACCTCCTTCACCTGCTTTTTCGAGGAGGAAGTATTGCTACAACTGCCCTAATACTGGGAGTTTGCTGTTATTATTGCTATAAAGTTCCTAGCATCATTTAGTGTCTTGTCTACCAAGGCTCCACCATTAGCAGCATCTATCATATTCCTATCCAAATGAAACAAACCCTCATAGAAATATTGAATTAATAACTAGTCACTTATCTAATTGTTTGGACAGCTATTGCATAGCTTCTTGAAATGCTCCTAATACTCATGCAAAGACTCCAATGTGCCTTGTCGAATGTCACAGACCTCCTTTATGATGTTAGCAACTTTTGAGGCAGGGAATTACTTCTCTAAAAATGCCTACTACATTTTTTTCCATATGCTGACCGAGTAGGCAAGTCATACAACCACTCCTTGGCTGTATTTACTAAGGCAAAGGGAAATGTCTTTAGCTTGAGTTGCTCCACTGAGACTCTCGGTGGCTTCATACCTGAGTATGCGATGTGGAACTCCTTTAAGAACTTATTGGGATCTGTGATGTAGTCGAATCCCAGTGATTAGTGTCACAAAAAACTGTAATTTGAAGAAATTGAAGGAAAATGAAAAGTGAACATAAGGTTCACTCATCCAACGATCGTAGGAAGGTCCTCTACAATTTTAGGTAATGCTTTGAAATGGAAATTTTCTTTTTTTTGTGATTGTTGAATCAACTAAGGATAAGTTACTTTGCTTTGGTCTATTTTGACTTGATTAAGGCTTAAAATGAACTTAGATTGATGTTAAATTAATTAGTTAAGGGTTTCATAAGTTTAGGTTGTTAATTGATGTTTTAACTTAAGGAATAGATTGTTTTGAAATCAATATATCTAAAATCTAGAATTTATGAGTATTAAAGTAATGAAGGTGTTCTTATGAATGTAAATGTGATCCAGAGATATGACTAATGTGAACTAGGTATCTCAAATAGCTTTGATCATGAGCCGTATAATTGTCACTACAAAGAAGAACCATATTTCCAATCGTAGTAATTAACATTGAAAAAATAGAGGTAAGTGGGTCGATAAAGTGGCTGAACTCTAAAGAAAAATCATTATTGAGGGTCCAAGACCATACATATTGATAAATAGAACTGCTACTTATTTGTTGAATAGTCAGATCGGTCGAAAAAATCGTAACATATTTTATCGTTTACAAAAGAGAAAACTTTATACCTAAACATAAAACGAAAAAAAAATCTGATTGATTGTTATTTGAACAAGTAAAAGTTATGTCTTGGTCCGAGTGGGGATAGCATTGACCAAAATGAACTCCTGCTTTGAGCATCTCTTCTAAATTAATATTCCTGAATAATCTTATTTTTCAATTATTCAACCATTTCATTTTACCAAGTTCCATGGTAGGGTTAATCCATGAGCACTCTGAATACATGGATTGTTTCCTGGTTCGTTTCGCCATCCTGCCCAATAAATCTAAAGCCCCCCAATGACCAAGCTTGGCATGAATTGCTAAGGATCTAATAAGAAAATAGAAAATAGAATATTCAAATCTAATATTAAAATCTATAGAATAGAAAAATATATATATTCTTCCAAGTGCAAGATAACCCCAAGGGGTTGCGGGTTTTTTCTACCAATTGGGGCCCTCCCTTCACCACCCCCATGGAGCTATGAAATAAGTAGTTGGTAAATTAAAATTGGAATTGGCCCAATTCGCAGAACTAGAAGCCTTTGCCCAATTTGCTTCTGATCTCGATAAAGCTACTCAGAATCAGTTGGCACGAGGTCAACGATTACGCGAGTTGCTTAAACAATCTCAAGCAGCCCCTCTCAGAGTCGAGGAACAGATAATGACTATTTATACCGGAACGAATGGTTATCTTGATTCATTAGAAATTGGCCAAGTAAGGAAATTTCTCGTTGAGTTACGTACCTATTTAAAAATGAATAAACCGCAGTTCCAAGAAATCATATCTTCTACCAAAATATTCACTGAAGAGGCGGAAGCCCTTTTGAAAGAAAATATTCAGGAACAGATGGAATGTTTTCTACTTCAGGAGCAAGTATAAAGAAATGGGTCCCTCTAAATCTGGATTATAATCCTTAAGTCAAAATACTTAAATAAAATTATAAATATAAAACGATAAAAATGAAAAAATGAAATAAGTAGAATCTATAACTAAAAGATTAAGTATAATATAACATAAGTATAAATGTTTTTTATTCAAACCATTCAAAATATCTTTATTTTATATTTTATATAATTTTTTTATATTTTATAGAAATCTAAAGAAATCTATTAAAAAGAAAGAAATAAAATTAAAAATGAAATAAAAATATATAGTCTATATGGATATATGGAAAAATATTGCGTCCAATAGGATTTGAACCTATACCAAAGGTTTAGAAGACCTCTGTCCTATCCATTAGACAATGGACGCTTTTCAATTTTGTCTTTTCTTAGTTATTTTTTTCATGCTGATAAAGAGAAAATATTGACAAAAATTTCGGGAATTGCATATTGAATTAATTCAATTATAGATTCAATTTGTTATTGTTAAAATTTAGAAATTATAAAAAGAATTTTTTATTATATGAAAAAAATTATATAAAAAAAAAGAAATAAGAAATAGATTAAAGAAATAAGAAATAGATTATAAATAGAATCTATTTAGAGAAAATTAGATAAAATAAATTTTAAAATTATAAATAGAAAAAATTATAAATAGAATAAATAGTTATAATAATACACAATTAGAATAATAAATAATATATAAATTAGAATAATATATATATATATATTATATATTATCCATTAATAATTCTATCTATCCATAATTGTATCTACTCGAAAAAAAAAATATTATAGTCTATATATCTAATATATGAATAAAAGAGTATATAATAAAATACTATATAAATAGTCTATATAGATGAATTATGAATAATAGTATATAAATAGTATATAAAACATAGTATATATGTGAATTATGAATAAAGCGGGTAGCGGGAATCGAACCCGCATCGTTAGCTTGGAAGGCTAGGGGTTATAGTCGATGTTGAGTCATCATCTTTAACATCTCTAATTCAAAACCGAATATGAAACTTTGATTTCATTCGGCTCCTTCATGGAATATGGAAAAATATCCAGCTATAAGGCGTGAGCGCAAAAAAAATTGGACCCATAACATCTATGTCAGCCTTTCGCTATCTTAATGCATTCAAAACAACGCGCTTTCTAGATGATCCCTCTAGACACGAGAGGGATTTTAATAATCTTTCTAGTTACTTCGTTCTTTATTTCTATTTGAGAGAATCCTTAGGAAAAGCTTTTTGTTTCTACCGAGTTAAAACAAGATGTCGATGACTATAGTAAACCAAAGCCATCCTTTAATACTTAATTTAATACTTAAATACTTATTTTGCTGCAATCTCGACTATACAAAGCAAACAAAAAATGGAAGGTTTAGTTACGATTAGAAATAAACTTTTCTATATTTATCTTATCCATAGATCCTTTACTCATACTCATTCAATTGGGAAGTCTTGATCCAATTAAAAAAAAAATTATGTTTCGTAATCTAATAATCCAATTTTCCGATTTCTAAGTAACGCTTGGATACAAATCACGAGAATATCTATTCTTCCTCGAATTTTACATTGAGAGGGAAAGGAGTTAATCTAATCCTTTTAAGAAATAAAGTTTTGATCAGAATATGATCCGAGGGATCCCTTAACTATTAGGGATACTAGAACGAATCGCACTTTTACCACTAAACTATACCCGCTATGATGCGATTATTGTATATAAATGAACCTTTTGTCGAGATAAAAGAATTGGGCAGAATTAAGATAGAATACTAAAAGAATCATAAAGCTTAGAATTAGAGTGTTCACAGATTTGATTTCTTCAGGGGACGTAATGAGATGAAGAATCCTTGATTCGATATCATTTAATACTATCGCATAGGAATGGAAAGCGTCCTGCTTCTGATTGTTGTTTCAACAACCCTTTTAGTTTTTGAATCAAATAAGCCATTGTATTTCCTAATAGTTAGTATTTGTTGGAACAAAAAAAGACCCGTAATCGTGGGCTCGTTCATGAAAATAAAAAGGAATCTTATCGGAAAAAATAAAATAATAATAAATAATAAAATAAGTAAAAAAGTAGTTTATTTATTTATTTATTTTTAGTTTATTTCTTTTTTTTTTTTTCATTTTATTCATTTTATCTATTTTGGTTAAATGAACATTTTTAGTTAAATGAACTTGGAAGAATTGCTGATGAAAGTTTTCTATTTTATATTTATTATTTATTTTATATTTATTATTTATATAATTTATATATATTTTAATTTATATATATTTATAATAATCATAATCTATTTATAATAATATATTTATAATAAATATATATATGTTCTATAATATTGTTATATACATAAAAATCGA
>JAOSBN010109977.1:0-10837 GCA_027563595.1 Erythroxylum suave
AATTTCCCTGTTGCATGTTCCCCAAATTGAGGTCGGTATGTTGTCGGAGATGGGTCTTCCATGCTTATGTGTGCTTGCGTTCCCGAATGTTGGGCCTCCGAGACGGGGTCCAACAAATAATGCTTTTGATATTCATCTTCACCCTGTTTCCTCTATCAAGAAGAATTCTAGAATCTCTAAAGATTCTTGTTAGCAACATGCCATATGGTAAGGCATTAGAATCCCTCTTCTTCTTCATCATATACCTCAAAATCAGTTGTGGAAGATTTATAACCAGATGATTGAGTAAATAGAATAGGCATTGTTCATCTATCATTGTTACAATGTTCTTCGATCCTGTTCTTGGTAGAATACAGTGAAAAAGTATAGTATGAAGAACCCTAGCCTTCAGAACAAGATTTGACACCTTCTTATTCTTTGGGTCACTACTTCCATAAAGATGTCGATTTACATATGCCTTCTCTACACGACTTTTAGTCATCCATCTAGTGCTATGAGGCACCTCTGCTCCAATACATGGACATCCACTGATCTTCTTAATTAGCTCCAGTGTCACAATAACTGACAATCTATCTACCGTTGATACTATAGTATTGTCTACAACTTTAACATTATTCTAAATTGTAACATCTTATTACCTATGGGAAGGTTAGAATAGTCAATAGGAGTGCTCAGTGAGAGGCAAGAGATGCATTTTTATGTCTTGCATAATATGACATGCTCACGTAAATAATGATATTTGTTCTGCATATGAAATTAATTGTACATGCATTCATGAATAATTCTGGGTACAATTGGATTGAATTGTGATTCTTATAAATTTGTGAATTTTTTGAGAATTATGAATGTTTCTTTCATGAAAATATGATTGGTTAGTAGAATTGTGAGATTTAAGAATTTTGGAGAACTTATGGAAAATAGGAAAAAGAAGAGAAGAAATTAAATGAAGCATTTGAGATTGCTGGAATGTGAGATTTATGAATTTTGGTGAACTTATGGAAAATAGAAAAAAGAAGAGAAGAAATTAAATGAAGAATTTGATATTCCATCAAACTTCTTCTAAGAGTTAACTCTGATTCTTCATAATCCTCAACACTTCTTTTACTCCTAAAGTGTTTCTTCTGCCTTAAAAAAAACCATAAGTTGATTGTGTTCATAGAGGAGTACGTGATTTTGCATGAAATTAAGGCTTTGGAGATAGTAGAAGATCTCGGAGTTTTTTAACAAGAAGGTAGTGAATAAATTCTTTAGACATGGAGATTTTGAAATAAATCTGATGAGTTACTGTCATCTGCATGAACATACATTTCATATAAATTGTATTCTTGAACACTGTGTTAAAGGGATGAAAATTTGGGGATATGGTGTTGAGTTTTAATGGACTATTAGTGATCAAGTGTTATGGAAATGATTCTTAGAGTTGAAATAGAAATAAAATGATGCATAAGATTAGTGTAGAGAGTTAGATAAGGTAAGGTGATATGCTCTGTTTCTTTAATAAGCATGTATGAATATTTAAGTGTTTATATGAGAGTTGATGAAGACTTAAAACTGTCTAAGGGCTTAGACGATTCGTCTGTAAAGACGTATCGTCTGTGTTTTATCATCTATGGTTAACTATTTTATCGTCTGTGTTGACCACTTTGTGTCTGTGTTTTATCGTCTGTGGGTGACTATTTTATCATCTGTGTTTTATTGTCTGTGGTTGACTATTTTATCGTCGGTGTTGACCACTTTGCATCTGTGTTTTATCTTCTGTGGTTGACTTTCTATCGTCTATGTTTACCACGTATCATCTGTATTCTATCGTCTATGTTTTATCGTCTTTCTTTCTTCACTTCGTCTGCCTTTTCATTGTTCTTCGTCTGCTTTGTGTTTCATCTACTTTTTGGAATCATCTGTTCTCTGCTTTGTCTGTCTTTGGCGCTGCATCTGTCTTTTGGAACTTTGTCTATGTTTGACTTTTACCGTCTGTTTTGACCTCCTACCATCTATGGTTCGTTTCATCTAACATAGACGCAAGGAATCGTTTGTGTTTAACTTAACATCTATATTTGACCTCCTAAAGTCTGTGCTTAGCCTTCCGTCTATGTTTTGCTATCGTCTGCCTTTGAGAATTCATCTTCCTTTAGACACTTCGTCTGTCTTTTGGTGTATCGTCTATCTTTTGCTTCTGCCTGTCTTTAACTATCATCTGTGTTTTGAATATTCATCTACTTCTGCATTGTCTTCCTTCAACTTATAGGAACAAATTATATCAATTGCACTCATTGATTTAACATAAATAGTAAACTTGAAAGTCAGAGTTTGGAGAGAAATTTGAAATGGCTCTTTAAGTTATGAAATTTGATTCAGATGGTTTGTTGAGGTATAAACCCTACGAACAATGCTAGTTAAGTGAGTTTCGATATTTGACTGTGGTTGTGATAACCTAGATGGAAGGATACCCGGGATTGTCATGAATATGCATTGTATATAATTCACTCCATATTTGTAACCTAGATGGTTTCTCTCAATTATTGTTTGCTTAATTTATACTGTGAATGATAATGAATGTGTTTGATTATGGATTCCGGACAGAAGGCCTGACGAAAATGAATGGGAATTGAGATATTGAAGTGCTACTTGTATATGAATGTGAAGACCTATGTGCTATATAATGCGACTGATTGGGTTACATGCATTCCATGCATGAATGTATAATCAAATAATGGAAGTTGTGACTAGTGTAGCCAATGATCAGAGCTTAAAGCTCAACGAGTGAAAATGAGCCTCGAGCTCACAAGTGTTTCAGAGCCTCAGGCTCAACGTATAATGAGCCCGGTATCTAAAATAGATATGGGACAATTCAGGCACTTGGTCACAACAACGTAACAATTGGAAAAAGGGTTTCACGTTCATTTCATATGCATTTAGTTATGTATGTTTGATTTATTGAAAATGCATAAATTACCTATGCTTAAGTGGAAATATAAAATATAAACAAAAGTGATTATAAGTTATGTGAATTAATGTGTTGCATGAATTGAGTGAACCATTGATGATGGTTACCTCATTGAGTTTGCAAAACTCACCAAAATTGAAATGTTTTCTTTTCAGAACTGAGAGACAACTTTAGTTACTAAGAGACTCTATTAGCCATATGGATATTGTTTTAGTAAGAGGAGTTATGGCTCAAAGGTCAGTCAGCTGGGACTTTTGGACAGGTTAGATAGACTTGTATATTTTCCTCATCCATGTTGTAATTTTGCATTGGGTTTAATGATTTACATATAGTAGGTGTTGAAAAAATACAATGTCGACTTTTGAGTTATGAAATGAAATGAGAAAAATGTTGGGTTTTAAACTATTGTGATTTGCGTATGATGCTTATAATGAATAATGATATGATGCCATGTGAAGTTTACGTAGTGATTGAACATAGTTCACACTTGTCGTAGGATATGTATCGGAATGACCTCGGGGCATCCTAGTGTATACCTTACGGTAAGGGGGTGCTACATTTAGGGAGAGGAGGTATGATAGGCTGCAGAAGTAGGGAGCTGTGGACTTCTATGGTAGCACAGACCCTGCTGAGGCCAAGGGATGGTTAGAGAGGACAGAGAGGGTATTTGATCAGATGGATTGCGAGCCTGATGAGAGGTTCGATTATGCAGTGTCCTTACTACAGGGCCCAGCTTACCAGTGGTGGAAGACTGTCCTGGTAGTACCATTAGTCCTTACCAATTGAAGTGCGAAGACTTCCTGAGGGTCTTTAAGGAAAACTACATGCCAAAGATCTATTTGGAAAAGAAGATGAAAGGGTTTCTGGGTTTGAAGCAAGGTAGGATGTCTGTGGCTAAGTATGATATTCGATTTAATGAATTGATAGGTTATGCTACTGCTTTGATCCATACAGAAGAAGACAAGTGTAGGAGGTTTGGAAATGGACTGAATATAGAGATCAGAACAAGGTTGGCATGGTCAGATCTGGGTACTTTCATGGAGTTGAGGGCTGCTTCGATTTGAATTGAACAGCTGATGACAAAGAAACAGGCTGACATTGGACAAGGGTCCAGAGGGAAGAGATCTAGTAAGAGTTAGGGAAGTTTTGGCAGAAGATTCATTAAGCTCCAGAATAGAGCTTTCAGACCACCAGCTAGATCAAGGCAATCAAGATCTAGACAGAGGGGTAGGTTTTCAAAGACTGGCAGTGGAAGTGGTACAGGACAGAATCAATTTCCAGTTTATGAGCGTTATGAGAAGAGGCATGGTGGTTTATGTTCGAGACTGACTGGAGCTTGCCTCAAACGCAACTTCATGATTCACCAGATCAGAGATTGGCCTAATACTATGGGAGTTCAGTCTGCTGTTAGTGGGAAATCTGGGCGTGCTACTATAGTCCAGCAGAGCAGAGGTAGTGGGGTCGGACAGAGGTGTCGTGGTAGAGGTAGACTAAGCACAAGGAGTCCTTCTGTCAAGACTGAGGATAAGAGCAGCAGACTGCAGTCCCAGGCCCGAGTCTATGCTATGACTAGGCAGGAGGTTCAGAACTCTCCAAATTTGGCTATAGGTGCATTTTTCATTTATGATTTTGAGGAATTTGCACTGCTAGATCCAGGGTCCACACACTCCTTTATCGTACTACATTTATCCTATAGATTGCATTATAATAGGGAGTTGTTACAGTGTGGATTAGAGGTGAGTACACCAATAGGGAGTACTATAGTGGTAGGAGAAGTTTGTAAGAGATGTCTGATTAGGATTGATCAAGTAGAGTTGGAGGCAGACTTGATAATATTACAGTTGAGGGAGATATATGTGATCCTAGGCATGGATTGGCTCACTGCTCATAGTGCCATTATGAACTGCTACACCAAGGAAATGGTGCTAGAATCTCCTAGTCAGCCAAGAGTAGTTTTCAGCGGAGTTAGTCAGGCAGTGCTAGCTAGGATGATATCATTTATGAGTGCACTAAGATTAATGCAAGGAGGATGTGAGGCTTATCCAGCCCATGTCATTGATACTAGAGCTGAGCAGAGTGCACAGAACATTCCAGTGGTTAGGGAGTTCCTAGATTTGTTTCCCAATGAGCTACCTAGTTTACCACCAGATAGGGAAACGGAATTCACAACTGATCTAGTTCCAGGTGTTGATTCTATATCTATCCCTCCATATAGGATGGCACCTGTGAAACTGAGAGAGTTGAAGGCTCAGCTTCAAGAGTTTCTGGGTTTTATTAGACCTAGCGTTTCACCTTAGGGAGCTCTAGTATTGTTTATGAAGAAGAAAGATGAGACTTTGAGGTTATGCATCAATTATAGGCAGCTGAATCGGGTGACATTGAAGTATAAGTACCCACAACCTAGAATCGACGATTTATTCGATCAGTTACAAGGGGCTCAAGTATTTACTAAGCTGGGTCTGAGATTAGGGTATTATCAATTGAAGATAACAGAGGCCGATGTACCTAAGAGTGCATTTAGAAGCAGGTATGGGCACTATGAGTTTCTAGTGATGCTGTTTGGGCTTACTAACGCACCGACAGCTTTTATGTCCTTCATGAATAAGGTTTTTCAGCCCTACCTAGATCAATTGTGATTGTATTTATTAATGATATCTTGGTGTATTCAAAGAGAAGAAAGGAACATGCTGAGCATCTGAGGGTTATATTACAGATTGTGAGGGAAAAGCAGTTGAGCCAAATTCAGTAAGTGTGAATTTTGGCTGGATCAGGTTGTGTTTCTAGGGCATATAGTGTCTGGAGATGGCATACAGGTGGATCCAAAGAAAATAGAGGCAGTGATGAATTTGGAAGCTCCGAGGAATGTTTCTGAAATCCAAAGCTTCCTAGGATTAGCTGGATATTATCAGAGATTTGTCGAGGGGTTTTCTTTAATCTCAGCCCCTCTGACAAGACTTTTGAGGAAGAATGTAGTGTTTAGATGGAATGAGGAGTGTCAAAAGAGCTTTGAGGACCTTAAGCATTGGTTGACTTCTGCACCAGTGTTGATTATTCCATCAGGGACCGGAGGATATGTGGTGTATAGTGATGCTTTGCATCAAGGATTGGGATGTGTATTGATGCAGCATGGCAAGGTGATTGCCTATGCATCGAGAAAATTAAGGTCTCATGAGATCAGTTATCCAGTACATGATTTAGAGCTAGCTACAGCTGTTTTTACTCTAAAGATTTGGAGACACTACTTGTATGGAGAGGCCTTCCAGGTTTATATAGATCATAAGAGTTTGAGGTATTTGTTTAGTCATAAAGAATTGAACTTGAGACAGAGGAGATGGATTGAGTTGCTGAAAGACTATGATTGCACTATTGAGTATCACCCGGGGAAATCAAATATGGTGGCTGATGCTTTGAGTAGAAATTCTAGTACCAGTGTAGCTCAGATTTAGTTATCGAGGCTACCTAATTTGATCCATTTGAGAGTTCTGAATGTGGAATTAAATCTGGAGCATGATGAGGCCTTGATTGCTACATTGAAACTTATGCCAATGTTACATGATTGAATAAGAAGAGTTCAAAGGAAAGATCCCGATATGGTGAAGCTTATGGATAAGGTGAAGTTAGATACAGATTCTGAGTTTGAGTTGAGGGATGATACACTACGGTTGAAACAGAGGCTATGTGTGCCTAATGTAGATGATATGAGGAAGAAGATTCCTAAGGAAGCTCATATGGCTTCCTATGCTATGCATCCTTGTACTACCAAGATGTATAACACACTCAAGCAACATTTTTGGTGTCCTAGAATGAAGAAGCAAGTGGCGGAGTATGTATCTAGATGTATGACATGCCAAGAAATTAAGGCTGAGCACTAGGCTCTGGTAGGAAAGCTCCATTCGTTGCCCCTTCTGGAGTGGAAATGGGAACGGATTACTGTGGACCTTATCGTGGGACTACCTAAGACTCTTAGGCAGAATGATGCTATATTGGTGATAGTGGATCGATTGACTAAGTCGGCCCACTTCTTATCAGTGAGAGAAAATAGTTCACTTGATCAATTGGCCCAGAGATATGTGAATGAGGTGGTGAGACTGCATAGGGTTTTAGTATCCATTGTATCGAACAGGGATCCTCAATTTACTTAGAGGTTTTGGAGGAGCTTGTAGTCTATTATGGGTACTAAGTTGAACTTCAGTACAACATATCATCCTCAGATAGATGGACAGAGTGAGAGGCCAATCAAAATAGTGGAGAATACGCTCAGGGTGAATGTATTGGAGTTTAGAGGAGCTTGGGATCAATATATGGCATTAATAGAGTTTGCCTATAACAATCATTACCATAGTAGTATCGGAATGGCACCATATGAGGCACTATATGGTAGAAAGTGTCAGTCACTATTATATTGGGATGAAGAAGACTTGAGAATGCTTGAAGGCCCTGAGTTGATACAAGATACAATGGATAAGGTGAAATTAATCCGAAGCCGAATTAAAGTGGCTCAAGATAGGCAAAAGAGTTATATGGACCAATATCGACGTGATATTGAGTACAATGTGGGAGACAAAGTATTTTTGAAAGTGTCACCTTGGAGGGGAGTTTTGAAATTTAGTGAAAAGGGCAAGTTGAGCCCTAGGTACATTAGTCCTTGTGAGATCATTAAGAGGATTGGACCTTTAGCCTATAAGCTAGCTTTACTGAATGAGATGTCTCAATTGCATAATGTGTTTCATCTAAGTATGCTCCAAAGATACCGATCAGATCCGATACATATGATACCGGCTCAAGATATTGAGGTTGCTAGTAACTTAAGCTATGTTGAGGAGCCGACCAAGATTGTGGGATCACAGATCAAGCAGTTGAGGAATAGAGTCGTTCCGTTGGTGAAAGTCCTTTGGAGGAACCACTCAATTGAGGAAGCAAGTTGGGAGACAGAGGAGCATATGAGGAGGCAGTATCCCCACCTGTTTGAGCAAACAAGTAAGAATTTCGAGGAAGAAATTTCTTTTAAGAAGGGAAGAATTGTAACATCCCATTACCTATGGGAAGGTTAGAATAGTAAATAGGAGTGTTCAGTGAGAGGCAAGAGATGCATTTTTATGTTCTTGCATAATCTGATATGCTCATACACATAAATAGTGATATTTATTCTGCACATGAAATTAATTGTGCATGCATTCATGAATAATTCTGGGTACAATTGGATTGAATTGTGATTCTTGGAAAATTATGAATTTTTTGAGAATTATGAATGTTTCTTTATTGAAAATATGATTGGTTATGAATTTCAGTGAACTTACGAAAAATTGGAAAAAGAAGAGAAGAATTTGAAAGAAGAATTTAAGATTTCTGGAATATAAAGATGAGAGTTAGAGGGAGTTAGTTCAAAAGATACTAAGTTAAAACTTATACCTTAGGTAGATGACAAGTGTACAGTTGCATGTATTATGTGTCAAAAGGTTGAGAAATTCGAAGAGTCAAGAAGGGGGTGGTATTTTTCATAAGTTCTTTCCTTGTTTTCATCATCTCCAAATTTCTTCCCATACACAGAGTTTTCTATCAAACTTCTTTTAAGAGTTAACTCTAATTCTTCATAACCCCCACCACTTCTTTTACTCCTAACGTGTTTCTTCTGCCTTAAGAAAAACCAGAAGTTGATTGTGTTCATAAAGGAGTACGTGATTTTGCATGAAATTAAGGCTTTGGGGATAGTTGAAGATCTCGGAGTTTTTCAACAAGAAGGTAGTGAATAAATTCTTTAGACTTGGAGATTTTGAAATAAATCTAATGAGTTACTTTCATCTTCATGAACATGCATTTTCATATAAATTGTATTCTTGAACACTGTGTTAAAGGGATGAAAATTTGGGGATATGGTGTTATTGGGTTTTGATCGATTATTAGTGATCAGGTATCATAGAAATGATTCTTAGAGTTGAAATAGAAATAAAATGATGTATAAGATTAGTGTAGAGAGTTAGATATGGTAAGGTGATATGCTCTATTTCTTCACTGAGCATGTATGAATCCTTAGGTGTTTATAGAGTTGATGAAGACTTAGAAATGTCAAGGGGCTTAGACGATTCATCTGTAAAGACATATCGTCTGTGTTTTATCGTCTGTGGTTGACTATTTTATTGTCTGTGTTGACCACTTTGTGTCTGTTTTTTATCGTCTATGGTTGACTATTTTATTGTCTTTATTGACCACTTAGCATTTGTGTTTTATCGTCTGTGGTTGACTAGTTTATCATCTGTGTTGACCACTTTGCGTCTAAATTAGAATTAGATTCGGATGAATCCAAATTTTCCCAAGATGCCATCATACTCCTTTTATTTCATTTATTTTTCTTTGGTTCTCTTCTAAGCAATGGACATTAAGACTTATAATGTCCTGGTTTGTTACATTCATAGCAAATGATAGAGGTCTTCTTGTTCTTAACTTCTTCTTTGCCATTTTTCTTAAAAGAAAAATTTTAAATTTTTATTTCCTTTTGCTTTCTTTTTCCACATCCTTCTGATCTTTCTTGAAATTAATGATAATTCGTCATCATCTTCACTTCAATCATGATCAGATTCACTGGTATCATCATTCTTGACTTCTTTAATCTTTAATGCTTTTGACGAAGAACTTCTATTTCTCTGAGTCTTGTGATTTTTCTGACCAGCCTTTGATGATATGGATTTGTCTCTTTTAGGTTTATCTTCAGCATCAAGCTCTACTTCATGTATCTTTAAAGAACCAAGCAATTCGTCTAGCTTTAATTTGCTCAAGTCCTTGGCTTCTTGTATTGCAGTGGCTTTGGGTCTTCCTCATATGGTATTAATCTGAGAATCTTTCTCACATGGTCTTGATTATCATAGATTCTCCCAAGAGCTTTAAGTCCATTAATGATAGTTTGAAATCGTCTAAACATCTGATCAATAGATTCATCTTCTTTCATTTTAAACAGCTTATACTGATGTACGAGAATACTGATCTTGGACTCTTTCACTTGGTTTGTGCCTTCATGTGCAATGGATAGAGTTTCCCACATCTCCTTCACAGTTTCACATCCATAAACTTTATCATATTCACTTTTGCTTAATGCACAACTCAAAAAGAACTTGGCCTCTGAATTTAGTTGAAATCTAGCTTTATGATTAGCTGACCATCTGTTACGAGGAATGGTATTTCCTTCATTATCTATTGGTACGTATGGTCCATTCTCAACGATATCCCAAAGATCAATGTGTGTGGATTCTAAGAAGAGTCGCATCCTGTCTTTCCAATAATGATAATCTTCACTATTGAACAAAGGAGGTCTTATGACAGAGGCACCTTCATCTATAAAAACATGTGATTCAGCCATGGATCATTGCCCTCACTTTACAAAGGCGGTTCTTAGAAACCGAGCTCTGATACCAGTTGAAGTAAATCACATGTTAATATAGAATTTACGTACAATAAACTAGGTACACAAAAAGGGGGAGTTGAATTGTGTATCTTTTTTGTGAATACAAAATCTTTAATAAATCTTGTTAATATCTTCTCTAACTTGTCAAATGAATATCACAAAAATTATACGAAAGTTGTTACGTAGTTAAATCGCAAATAACTTCAATATACTGGTTTAACAATAAAATAGACTAAAGTAAAAGGATAGAAGATAGACACCGCAATTTTTATACTGGTTCACCCCAAACAGTGGGCTACGTCCAGTCCTCAGATTTTGTCTAAGTATTTCACTATACTTCGACAAAATAAAAGTATTCTTTCTTCCATTCCAGAGCCTTTTTAGGTCTCTTACGCAAAGTATTCTTTCTGCTAACTTAGCCTCCCAGGCTCTTAGCCTTTTCTTTCTCTCACTAGAAAGATATTGTGAGCTTTTGTTACAATAGGGTTAGCTCTCTTAGT
>JAOSBN010109988.1:0-10836 GCA_027563595.1 Erythroxylum suave
AGACACTCTCAGAAGTGGAGTCAGGAAGCCTTCGTGAAGGAAATTGAAGAAATTCATGAAAAGGTTGATATTCTGACCGAATCAGTTGTGATCTACATAAGGAAGTAGCTTATCTTCAAGTATCAATAGAAGACGACCTTAAGTTGATCAAAACTGACATGCAAAGTATGTTTTCTAAGATAATGAAGCACTTGAGGTAAATTCTTTTTGATTGCTAACAAATAGGGGGAGAAAAAAGGAAGATAGGGGGAGAAAAGTTAACAAAAAAGGGGGAGAGAGAAGAAGAGAAGAAAAGAAGAAGAGGAGAAAAGAAAAGAGAAAAGAAGAGAAGAAAAGAAGAAGAGAAGAAAAGAAAGAAAGAAGAAAGAAGAAAAGTAGAAGATAAAAAGCATATGTGTATTTTTGTGCTTAATGCATATAAGTATTTTTGTGCTTATTCTGTATTTATTGATTTGTTGTTTTCTTGTTCTTTTGTTGTTTTCTTATTCATTTGATGTTTTCTGATTCAATTGTTATTTCATTCATCAATTGAATAAAAAATCATTTACTTTGATTTTTTCTAAAATTATGATTATTTGTTACCATAAAAAAGAGGTAGATTGTTAAGTCAAGAGGACTTTACGATGATCAATTTTAATGACAATCAAATAATAATAATGTTAGAAACAAATGAACGTTTTGACAAGTGTGTTAAGTGTGCAGACGCAAAGACATAGACACAAAGACATAGATGTAAGACAACGTAGACGCAAATTCATAGACGCAAAAACATAGATGCAAAGACATAGATGCAAAAACGTAGACACAAAGAGATAGACACAACGACATAGACGCAAAGAAATAGATGCAAAGTCATAGACACAAAAAGATAGATGCAAAGACATAGTCGCAAAGAGATAGACACAAAGACATAGACGAAAAGAGATAGACGCAAGACAAAGCAGATGTAAGTCAATGTAGACGCAAATATATAGACGCAAGATGATAAAGTAGCACATCGGACGGTTACTTAGTTGGAGTTAGTTACAGAACTCAACTAAATGACGGTTATCAAGAATCAAGAAGCGGTTATCAAAGATCAAGAAGCAGTTAGAGACTTATACTATAAATATTAGTCATAGTCAAATCTATTAAAAGAAAGAATAATAGTGAATTTTATGAGTTTACAACTTTGAGAAATCAGTAATCTTTGAGTGCTTACTAAGAAAAGAGAATTTCTATAGTGCGATACTAAGAGAGCTAAACATTATTTGACAATAGCTCACAATATCTTTTTCTAGTGAGAGAAAGAGAAGGCAGATAGTTTGGAGAGGCTAAGATAGCTAAAAAAATACTTGGTGTAAAAGACCTGAAGAGGCTCTGGAATAGACAAGAATACTTGTCACTGTTTGGAGCATAGTGAAACACTCAAACGAACTCTGAGGACTAGACGTAGTCCACAATTTCAGGTGAACCAGTATAAAAATCGCAGTGCTTACTTTTTATCTTTTACTTCAGTTTACTTTGTTGTTAAACAATTAGATAGAAGTTATTTTGCGATTTAATTGCATAATAACTCTCTTATAATTTGAGTTATATCTTCTTAGCAAGAAAAGGAAGTTTTTAATAAGATTTTCGTATTTACGAAAAGAGATGCACCATTCAACCCCCTTATGTGTATCGACTTTATTGTTCATAAAGGTTATACTAACGTGTGATTTACTTCACTTTTCCTTAGTGTCCAAGATCCCTACTGGAATCTCCTCATAACTCAGATCATCATTTAGCTGAACCTCAGAGGTCTAAATAATGTGGGATGGGTCTGATCTATATCTTCTCAACGTGGACACATAAAAAACATCATGTATCTGTAATAATTCTGGTGGCAGCACCCACCTATAGGCTAGCTGTCCGATCCTCTCTACAATCTCATATAGACCCACATATCTCGGACTCAACTTACCCTTCTTGCCAAACCTCATGACTCCTTTCCAAAGAGATGTCTTAAGAAAGACTTTCTCACTGACTTTATACTCCATCTCCTTTCGGTGTTCATCAGTATAACTCTTTATTCTATCCTGTGCTGCCTTAAGCCGTTGCTTAACCAGATTAACCTTGTCGACTGTTATCTAAAGCAACTCTGGCCCTATCAGTTTCCTCTCTCCTTCTTCATCCCAACATATCAGAGTTCTACATCTCCTTCCATACAATGCTTCATAAGGAGCCATCTGAATGCTCGAATGGTACGAATTGTTGTAAGCAAATTCGACCAATGGCAAATGCTCATCCCAAGCTCCTTTGAAGTCCATCACACATGCCCTGAGCATTCCCTCAAGGGTTCGAATGGTCCTCTCATATTAACCATCTTTCTGGGGATGAAAAGTAGTGTTAAATTTTAATTTAGTTCCTAGAGCCTCTTGTAAGCTTCCCCAGAATCTCGAAGTAAATCGAGGATCCCTGTCAGAAACTATGAAATCTGGAATCCCATGTAATCTTACTATCTCATCAATATACTTCTTTGCTAGCACATGCAAAGAATCAGTCTGTTTGATTGCTAGAAAATGGGCTGACTTCGTCAACCGATCAATAATGATCCATATGGAATCATGCTTCCTACTAGTCTCAGGCAAACCCATCAGAAAATCCATAGTTATCCTTTTCCACTTCCACTCAGGAATAGACAATGGCCTTAACTTTCCAGAAGGTGCCTGGTGCTCAGCCTTGACTTGTTGACACACTAGACACTTGCTTACATATTCTGCTACATCTCTCTTTATGCCTTTCTACCAAAAATGTTCTTTCAGATCTCTGTATATCTTGGTGCTACCTGGGTGCATGGTGTAACGCGCATTATGTGCCTCATCCATTATTTCATTCTCTACTTCCTTGAAATTTGAGATACAAAGTCTATTTCCTATAACCATGAGTCCATCATCCCTCACTACCACCTTAGATTTCTTGCCATTCTTAATTTCTTCTCGAACCTTACTCAAATTTGTATCTTGTGCCTGTAACTCCTTTACTTTCTTAGTGAGTATCAGCCTTGCTCTAAAATTTGCAATAACACAATCTGGTTCCTCCTGTTTCAAGCTTATCCTAAGCTTAGCCATGTCTTCTAATAATGGCAGATAAACTGTTTGAACATGGGTTATTGATGATTTCCTACTCAAGGCGTCTGCTACTACATTTGCCTTTCCTTGATGATACTCAACTAACAAATCATAATCCTTAATTAGCTCTAACCACTTTCTCTGTCTCAAATTCAGTTCCTTTTGATTCAACAAATATTTGAGACTTTTGTGATCTGTAAAAATTCTCATCTGCACCCCATATAAATAATGTCTTCAAATCTTCAGGGCAAAAATTACTACTACCAATTCCAGATCATGAGTCAGGTAATTCAGCTCATAAGGCTTTAGCTGCCGTGAGGCATAAGCTATTACCTTGTCTCCTTACATCAATACATAACCTAAACCCTTCCTTGAAGCATCACTATAAACTGTATAACCCTCCTCTCCTGGGGGCAAAGATAGAATTGGAGCACTAGTCAATCTATGTTTAAGCTCCTCAAAGCTCTTCTGAGATTCATCACTCTAGATAAACTTCTAATTCTTCCTTAATAACTTGGTCATCGGAGAAGCTATCATCGAGAATCCTTCAACAAATCTCCTATAATACCTTGCCAGACCCAGAAAACTTCTCACTTCTGCCACTGTCGTTGGTGCATGCCAATTCACCACTGTTTCGATTTTCCTTAGATCAATATGTACCCCATCTTTAGAAATCACATGTCCAAGGAAAATTACTTTGTGAAGCCAGAATTTACATTTGTTAAATTTGGTATAAAGCTCCTTCTCTCTCAATATCTGCAACACCCTCCTGAGGTGTTCCTTATGTTCCCCTTCACTCTTGGAATAAACCAGAATGTCATCGATAAATACTATGACAAACTAATCCAGATACTCCCTAAAGACTCTATTCATAAGATCCATGAAAGCAGCCAGAGCATTGGTCAAACCAAATGGCATGACTAGGAACTCATAATGCCCATAACGAGTCCTAAAGGCTGTCTTGCTTACATCAGCTTCCTTAATTTTGAGCTAATGATAGCTCGACCTGAGATCAATCTTGGAAAAGACCCTTGTTCCTTACAGCTGGTCAAACAGATCGTCAATCCGGGGAAAAGGATACTTGTTCTTAACGGTCACTTTGTTGAGTCTCCAGTAATGGATGCACATACGCAATGTCCCATCCTTCTTCCTAACAATCAGAACCGACACTCCCCATGGTGACGAACTTGGCCTTATGTACCCCTTCTCTAACAGTTCCTCTAACTATTCCTTAAGCTCTTTCAGTTCAACTGGAGCCATTCTATACTGTGGTATAAAAATGAGTGCGGTTTCAGGAATTAAGTCAATGGCAAACTCGATTTTCCTCACCGATGACAAACCAGATATGTCCTCTGGAAACTCCCTCATTACTTGGAAAATCCTCTAACCTCCCTTCATTCACCTCAGTGTCCACAACATGGGCCAAAAAGGCTTCACACACCTTTTCCATCATTTTGTCAGATTCTTGGCGATGGTATTCTCTAGTCTCCTCTTTCTCTAGTCTCCTCTAAAAATCACCTTCTAACCATTGCCAAAGTTAAACTTTACCTCTTTTAGGCTACAATCTAATTTTTCACGATACTTCTCCATGGCATCCATTCTAAGTATAACATCTAGACCCTTTAACTCTAGAGACAACAAGTCTATAACCAGTCTAGCTCCCTTAATAACCAGTTCACAGTGTCTATATACTTGACTTATTATCACCTTTCTCCCTAAAGGAGTGCTAACAATTAAAGGACTATTCAAAGGCACTGAATTCACATCATGTATAGTCATACTTGCAGAAACAAATGAATGTGTGGAACCAGTATCAATCAACACATATACTGCAGAATTGAATAACTAAGCCATACCCGTGACAACTTCAGGAGCGGCTGCAGCTTCCTTGCTAGTCATAGCAATCACCCTTGCTTGAGCCTGAGCTTGACCCCTTGGCCTTCCTAGAGCACTAGCCTTCGTTGTAGCTCCAAAACTGCCCACCCTAATGACTGGTCTGGTCCCCACTATATCTGCTCTCCTTGGGGCTTACGACTACGACCCCTCTTGCCTGATTGCTTGGGGACAGTTCCTGATCATGTGCCTCTTTTCCCTACATCGGAAACATGCTCCAAGTAACTTGAATCACTCTCCCCTATGAAATTTCCCGCAATGCTCACATGGGGGCTCGTGTTCATGCGACTACTCCTTTCTACCATTCTATTGACTCCCACAGTTGAGGCTTGCACTAAAACTGCTCTTGATTGCTTGTTCTTAATGAAGATACTATTCCTACCTCACTATGTGTGTGTGAGCTCTTCACACCCCCTATAGGTATTGGAGCACTCACCCCTTTCTTGGAAAGCTGCTCCCAGTTCTTCCTCTTCTTGCTCACTTCATATTTAATGTTCTCCATTTTCTCCACCTGGAGGGCCACATCTACCAATAGCTGGTAGTCAAAGAAATTATGGATCAGCACTTTCTCCTTGATCCCCAAATGGAGACCTCCCTCAAACTTGCGGCAGTTGCCCTCCTCATTAGCAACAATGTTTGCTACATAATGAGAGGGCTGAGTAAACTTCAACTCATACTCATTCACACTCATATCCCTCTATGTGAGATTTAGAAATTCTCTAGCCTTCTCTAGGATATAGATCCTCAAGAAGTATATCCTCCTGAAAGCTTCCAAAAAATTCCCTCCATGTTAGTACCGGTGGTATGTCCTGACTGTGGTGCACTGACTCCCACCAGTGAAGCGCTTCCCCCTATAACAACCTGACTGCATAGTCTAACTTCTCTTCATCACAGCACTGCATCTGTTTTAGTACTCTCTCAATCCTCTTCAGTCATGCTTCTGCCTCTTCAGGGTTGATAGTCCCATTGACATCTACAGCTCTATACTTGCGGAGCTTATAATATTCTCCAGTCCTCTCTACTGGAGCTTGCATCGAAGCTTGAGACCTTTGGCCCATGGCATATAAGAAATCCTGAGCAAAGGCTTGAAAGAAACATGGATCCATGGGATTTGCTTGCGGTGTAGGAGGAGGCAGTGGAGGCACCTCATATTGCACACTTGGTGTCTTGAAATCCGAAGCAGAATGTGTCCTTGCATCTTGTGGGAGACTCCCTTGGCAAAAGCCAGATCGAGTCAAAGTTCCTCAAGTTCTTTTTCAAGGCGGAATTTCACTCCTCCGATTGGAAATCATTGAAAATCTTTAGTTCATTTACTCAATTCATGTAAAACAATTTAAAACAATGCAAGTTGTTTAATTAAAAAAAATTATGCATATTCATTTCATAATTGAAAACTACCCTCCTCAAAGCTTAGGATATCCCTAATCCTAGTTGCTAACCTGGACCTAAACCTAGTCACTCTGATACCACAGCTGTTGGACCCCGTTTTCGGAGCCCAACTTTCAGAGTCATCATAAGACGTGAGCATGCATATTACCTTGAGGGTTATTTCCATGAACCTGCATTAGCTATATCCCACAAAAGTGGTGTGCCCACACTAGTCAATCACCAAAATCATAATAGACATCTTCAAAAAAAATTTAGTTCCAATTCTCTAGTTTAATTTAAAGCAATAACTATCTTAAATTGGAATTCTATAGAAGTTATGCTTAAAAAAACAAAGTATGTTTATACCCCAATTATGCTCTCTAAACCGACCCTTCACTATCTTTCCGTCAATATTTTTCATATCAGATGCTAAAATCTACAAATTTTTATGAAAGGATAGAAGAATGCGTTAGGAAACCATTGATTCAAGAATCACTTCATTTGGTGGTCGGAAAATGAAGTTATGGCCAAAAGATTCAAACATGTTTATAACCTCAATCATATTGTACCTATCCTAGGAGAATTGGTATAACTTTCTCTAGAAATCTTTGAATGAGGCCATTATTCAACTATTTAAAACAAGACTTCTATATCTACAACTTTTATGAAGACCACAAAGCAAGATTATACTTCTAAAATGGCTAAAAAATCGTAATTTACTGTAGCTGTCCTGTAAAGGTCCGTTTAACGGAGATACATGTCCGCCTAACAGACATAGACGAGTTTGGGAGCCATTTTTACCCGAGAAGGTCCGTTAAACAAAAATTGGCGATGCTAGGGATCCTTTCAGATCTGAGAAGGTCCACTTAATGGACCTAAAGTCTATCTAACGGACATAGGAGTTACCCAAAGCCTCTCCAATGCTTCCTACATCCATTCTAACATCATATTCATTCATATCCTTTCCAATTTCACTTCCAAAGCAATAACACCCCTTAAACATTCAATTACCAACTTGGGTGCATTAAAAATCCCAAAACTCAGCTCAAATGACTCATCACATACTGAAACTTTCATCAATAACCATAGCTGTCATGTACATACTACCTATGTAACATCGCCTCTTATAATGCTCCTATCTCTCAACTTCAATACCCAAAATTTACATACTTTATAGCATTGGAAAGCTAAGAGGATAAGCTATAACTTTTCATAAGACAACTTTTTCTAGTTCTATCTAGATTAGTAAATTTTTCTCCCTGAATCCAGTACACAATTTCTACTCCTATGAAAACTTGAAAATGCAATATAAAGACTTTGGAAATCATGAACAAAACATAATGTATATATATGCATTTCATTAACATCAAAACATAAGGGTTTTTACAAAGTTTTAGCAGGCATTTCCAAATACAATACATCAATATCTCAAAATGCCCCAAAATACAAAAAGATACATAAATAGTAATTTGCTCAAAAATGCAACTAAAGCCTTGTGGTTACAAATCTAGTTTAAAACACAAAAGACGCAAATTTTGGAGTGATGCCTCAGTTCTCTTTCACTTGATCACTCGATATCTTGTTCATCTCTTGAAGATGGGAAGGAAGGGGGTGAGCTTAAAGCTCTTGGGTAACAGTCTTATAATGGGTAACAAGCAAAAATCATTGAAATCTCTAATAATCATAGCAATTTCTTATGAAAATCCATAAAACATATATTTTTCAGGTTCTCAACTTGTCAAACCAATTCACAACTCATATAAGTCAAGCATTCATCAAACTTGTCAACACATGTAAACACATAAGCACATCATTTTGGTTTGGGTGGATCTGTAACGGAACATACTACACATTTCCTATAAGGGTCATGTGTAGCCGTGAACATAACATACTATCGCAATCCCAAAGAATGGTATTGCGTAGCCATGAACTTATGAGAGTCCGCAAGGGAGCTCTATGCCACTAGTGGGTAGGTAGGAGAGGCCTTTTTAAGCAAGTGCACTTGACAGATAGAACAGATCACCACAAACCCATATAACATGTAATTCATGAACTTGAAACTTTTTTCCCATATGGCATAGTTTTTAGAAACTCGATTTCGTGAACGTGACATATTCCATATGCATTTCTATCATCATTTCACAATTCATCAACCAAAATCCCATACCCATTATATAACCATTTCTCAAAACATCTAAAAGCCACAATTACAACAATTATAGAACAATTTGAAATCATTCCCATATCATTTAAAATTCATTCACAAAATTCATATACAAAAACATATGGCACATTCTCAAACCATCTTAAAGAAAAATAAACTCACATTTTCAAGGTAGTTGGAAATCATTCAATTCCATTTATTTGAAAGAAACTTTAATAGCTTATTAACTCAGTTATAAAAGTGTCACCCACCTTAGTTTCCTTACTTGAAAAGTTGCTCAAATGTGCCTCTCCTCTTGCTCCTCTTGCCTCTCTTGATTTTCTTCAACATTTACAAAAATCCTAAATCAATAGACATTCAAATTGGAAAACCCAAAAAATCAAAAGCATGAAATTGATTCTAGAATACTTAAACCCATACATTTTCCAAGCTCTTTGAACCAAAAACCTTTCAAAACTTCAAAAAATTAAAAATCAACTTACCTTGAATCTTCACCCAGCAATGATTTTCTTGGCTCTAATGGAAGCTTTAATCTTCCTCTTCCTTTTTCTTTCTTAAACAACTTCAAAAATAACTCTTGATGACTAAGGAAAATTGAAAACTAGGTCGCTCTTCTTTCTTCCCCCTCTTTTTTCCTTATACAACACTCTCTCCCTCTCCTCTCTTCTAATCACATTCTTCTTTTGCTTCTTCAAATGAAAGACACCACATTTTCTTCCCTTTTATACCCTTAGTAATTGCACAAGGCCCATTTTTCCCTTACTTAAAAACTTATGTTCTTTCATCCTTAAGTGACTTGCCTAAAATACCTCTTTATGCTATACACTCCTAACACTTTAATTTAATTCACCCATGTCACATAATCTCATTCACATTAACATGCTAATTAATTTCAACATACATTGATCTAGCAAGACCCCAAAATAAAACTAATCATGCTTATTCATATAAAATTAATAAGTAAATGAAAGTTCGATGGTCAATAAAATTCATGCATTTTGGTTTAGTATTATGCAAGTTATAACAAAAATACTACATACTGTTCTCATACCTCGACAAAACACAATTCTAAACTTCAAGCCAAATTTCAAGACTCTTAAGAAATTCAAATTCAATTCCTTCATGAATATTGTAGCAATATGTCTGTAGTTTAAGATAAATTAAAAAAAATTCTCATTTTCATATCTACATATCATTATATGGCTAAAATACTAATGTGTGTCCTGTAAAAACACTCCAGTTAACAAAATCCAGCACATTTCATCGTCATATTCATCCTAGTTCATCTCTTTTGCTTAGTCTATCTTTTCTAGCTTAATACAGCATAATTTCCTCCTCATTCATAGCTCCATTTCAGCTTATTATTATACACACTCAAATTAAAATCCATGATTTATCAAAAACATAAAAATAGAACATATTCTTGTACAATTTTAACTCCAAATTTCTTTACATATTCAACTCCAATTCTCATTCTTTATTTCACTTCTAAATATCATCTAAAATCAAGACATCATCATATACCCTTTTCTTAACTTAAAACTCACAATTTATCATTCCTCATAACTCAAAAGGAAATATGACTCCATTTACCTCTTCATTCCCACTGATTGAGCCCAAGTTTATTACATAAATTGGCTACACTTTTGCTATCTTTAATGTATTTTTTGACTCTTAATTTGTGATTTTTGTGCTTTAATTAGTCCCTTATATGAATTCACACTTTATACAATTTGACAATAGATTTGTCACAAATTGACATTAATTTCATGATAATTTTTCCAAGAAACATTGTTACTGCAAATTGTCAATTGATATGTAGGGGAAAAGAAGAGTCAAAAGCATCTCAAGAAGTACGCCGTGGCTTATGATTCATCTTGCCGCGGCGAGGATATGCACGTCGCGGCGCCTATGAAGTACCTCGCCACGACGAGGATTAAGGAAAGCACGCCGCGACTCCATCAAGAGCACGCCGCGGCGAAGGGGCCAGAATTAACACGCCGCGGCACCTATACTCACTTCGCCACGGCGAGCTAATTAAATACCGGGCTCCATTTAGAAACGTCTCTCACTGTTTTGACCTGACCCGCATCCATCATTTATAAACTCGGCTATTTTTAGGTCAAAGAGAAGGAGATACTCAAGCAGAAACTGAAGACACGCTTCGGAGGCAGAAGGCGACTCCTTCACCATCATCATCGATCATCACCGTCACTCCATCCGACACCGTAAAATTTTGTTGCTTAATATATGAAGTCTTATATATGTCATTCGGATATTGCATTGACTCTCATAATCTGCCTAGTTGTGTTTGATTTAGAT
>JAOSBN010110039.1:0-10831 GCA_027563595.1 Erythroxylum suave
GTAATAAGATGAATTTTGGAAATTGTTTGTATATATAAGAAGTTTGTATGAATTGAGAATTTTATTGAGGAAATTTTCCAATTAAGGAAAGTATGTGGATTTGAGTAATATAAGATTTGAATAAAGATGAAAGGAAAAAAATAAAAAATAAAAAATTTATACCGATTCGGACGGACTTTCGGATAGTTAAGTCTTAAGGTTTCCAACGCGATCGCTTTTCTAAGATTTTGTTCCAGGATGTCGGACATTTGTTTTAGTTTGAATGAACCATTTGTTCCGCTGCTGATTCGATTCGCTTTCGATTTGTCTTCGTTTCGAAATTTTGGTTGGGGTCCGGTTCCCGGATCGGGTCCCAATAGTAAATAATGGGTTGAAATTTTATAACAAACTATTCAATGAGTTCTATAGGAAGGTATAGTGAGGCTCCATGTTGTACATCATATAGAATAAGAAAATAGAGTATAAACTGAATACTCATATAATAAGCTCGATGCTTGCGATTAAATGTTGGACTTTCAAAGTAATTTTTGGGTAAGAAAATTGACATCGTTTCCTATCATATGAACAAATCTTTATCGACTACATTAGATTTTAGGAGTCTTCAAAAGGTAAGGTATGGTTCTTCTTCTAATTATTCTGGTCTACGTGTATTTTCTTATGTTCATGTTAATATAAAAACTGGAACCCAAGATTATGAATTGCATATTTTTAAGGAATGATGCTAAAATTAAAAGGTATGAGTTACGGTGTATTGAAAAGAATATAACTCCAAAATTTATTACAACAGAGATGTTACTTCTAGTGAATATGCTATATTTGGCTAGTGAGAAGAGCTTGATGATCTTGTAGGTAAAAAGGATTAGGATATTCACTAGGAGGTGAAGTTTCAAATTGAAACTCTAAGTAGGATAGTCAAAAATCAGATATAGATGTGTAAGAGGAATAACCATAAAGTATAGCAATAAAAAAAACTAAGGAGAGAAATAAAAGAAATGTGAGGCATTTAAATTGTGATGATATTGTCTAAAAAATATTTTTCTTTTGCTTTGTTAGTTGTTAAGAATATATTTTATGATGAACTATGTGCTTATAAAAAGGCAGTGGATGGTAAAGAAGCATCATGATGGTTAATTATCAAAAATGAGGAATTGCAGTCCTTTAAAAAAATGAGATACAATGACTTTTACTATTACTAAAGGATGTAATGTTAGTGAGATGCAAAGGTTTTCTTAACATTAAAAAGAAGGACCGTGTATGTTTGCTGAAGAAATTCTTATACGGCTTGAAATAGTCATTGAGGCATTGATATAAAAGCTTTAATGTATATATGCTTTCTCATTATTTAGTTTGTAATCATTTTGATCATTACGTTTACTCTAGGAAGGTGTCAGATGGTTCATATATTTGTTTATTGTTGCATGTTGATGACATGTTAATTATAGCTAACAATAAAGCTAAAATTAATAATTTGAATATCTAATTAAGTAGTGCGTTTGGGATGAAGATTTAAGTGTTAAAAAAATGCATGGAGATTTGATTAGATTGAAGAGCAGGCCTATTGTATTTGTCCCAACAAGAGTACAATGAAAAAGTGCTACAATCTTTTCAAATAGTTTAGTCAAATTTAGTTTCTATTCACTTAGTAGCACACTTTAAACTTATGTTAGTGGATTACCTAGTTTAGACATATAGAAAGATTATATGAAGCAAATTTCTTACTTGAGTGCAGTTGGGAGTTTAATGTATGCTATAGTATGCAAAAGTTAATATTTAACATGCTATTAGTATGGTAGACAGGCGTATGAGTAATCTTGAAAAAGCTACTAGGAAACTATTAAGTAAATTTTGCGATAATTGAAAGGCATGATTGATATTTACATGGTTTATAGTTGTGGTGATTCTAATAGTAGTATTGTTGGCTATATTGATCATTATTATGATGGAGATCTCTTGAGAAAGGGATCCTTGACATGTTATATCTTTACTCTCTTTAGATGTGTGATTAGTTGAAAGCAGCACTTTAGTCTACATCTACTTTGTCTACAACAGAAAAAGAATACATCTCTTGGTGGAAGGGGTTAAAAAGGTATATTTTTGTGTGGTCTTATTGATAGTCTAAATATGAATGTGCAAGACTTTGTCACTTTTTAGGATAGATATAGTACTTTGAGTTTGGCTAAAAATCTTGCTTAGCATAAGAGATCAAACCATGTTGACGGAATATTGAAATTCATTATAGATATTATTAAGGACAAGGTGTTTTTCATAGATAAATAACCACATATAAGTTTATACATTCATTGCCTATAGAAAATTTCAAGCATAATCTGGACTCGGTGAATATTCAAATGGTTTGAATCCCCTAAAGACATATATGGCATGAAGTAATTCTTGGTTTGATGTTCAAGATTTCAAATAAAGGTGGAACATTGAGATATGCCTTGAATTTTATAGTGCTGACATACATCTTACTTTATACTTTTTATCATTTTCTCGTATTAATAAAAAATATATTTAAAGATCTACCATATGATTGGGCCATTGCTTTTCATATCAATCAACTAGCCTAAATATGTCTCATAAATAATCTCTATTATATTATCTCCCTGTAACAAAAAAGTAAACCTTAGTAAACATCTAATTTTCTTGCCAAATCCAAATAAATATTTGTAGAAGATATTATCTTCAATTTTAGAAAATCAAGATAGGTAAAATCCATATAAATACTAGAGTGGTTATTAGGTAAAACATATCCAAAAACTATAGTATTTTCTCCCCTGGTCCATAATAAATTAGAAGACAAAACTTAACTCGATTTTCTAAAACACAAAGAACACCCATAATTTCACAAACCTAGAAAAAGAAATGAATAACTTATAACAATAAATGATGGGTGAAGTAATGAATAATAAGTGGCAAGTGACAAATTGAATGGATCATATTTCATAAAATAAATTAATTTGGGGCTTATGAAAATGGAAGCGAAAAACAAAAGCTAGTTTATATGAATCATGTTAGTTTTACCTGATTTGTAGATATATAGAGATTGATAGACATATAAATTATGATTTGAGGTGTAAATGAAATTGAATTTTTATTTTTGGATACATTTCTATATTTTGATACCTTATATGTATATTAAGTGTGTTGAATGATTGAATTATGTTCTATATATGATTTAACTCCCTAAAAAGGTAGATGTTGAGCAAGTGTTCGATGTGTGGTGACATATACATTAAGTTTATTTTTATTGAATTATGTAAGTTTAATAAATTGCAATCATCAACTTGAATGTAAAAGTCAAATGATTAGTTATTATGATTTCATAGTAGTCCACCATAGATCTAGTTAAATGTGACATACACATTAAGATAGTTTATTAGTTTTAAAAAATTCATAATTTTAATGAATTATTCTTTAAAATATGTCAAATTACTATCTAATTAAGAAAGCAAATTAACTTTGCATGAATTTGAAAACACACAGTCTTTTTATTAATTTTGATTCAAATATCATTCAAGCCGCTAGAAAACCATTATTTTAATATCACATCCTGCTTTTGCCATTCACCGGAGCAGTAAGTATCAGACTAGGTGGATTTCGCAGCAACATATTGAAGTAGACTTATTGCAATAGAATTTAGCAATAAACTAGGAGGCGGAATCATAACAGGAGACCGACAAACCAACGATGTTCAAACCTGACACATAAAAGTAGATGCAGACCCAAACAGCAGAAACAAACGAACCAGAAGAATGCGTCTAAGACCAGGAACTGAAGCAAGACACAAGCGAAAATCCTTGGTAGAACAGTTGCAGGCTGAGAAAATAAAAGCAAGAAGACGATTCAAATAATGCTATTACTAAATTCAAATCTTGCCATTGTTGAGACAAGGCATCCTTGGCCTACCTAGCTTGTTGAGAATATAAACTTAAGCCAATTGCATTAGAGTACAAGTCCATCATTAAGATCCAAAACTACAAGCCTTCTATCTATAATCTTCTAGTGTTTGACAATTATGCATGTAAATCATTTGGTTACTTTAACTATTGTTCTTATAATTTTAGATTAGTGTATTTGTGTGGTGTAAGAAGGTTTGTAAGTAGTATAAATATCCCTTTCTAGTTTGGTTTAAGTATCAAAAAGAAGCAAGCACTTCTAGAATGGTTTGTCAGTTGTATAAATACCCCTTTCTAGTTTGGTTTAAGCATCAAGAAGAAGTAAGCACTTCTAAGAGAGTGAAGAAGCAGGGCACAATTAAGTGAGTTGCAGTATCTTGAGTGAGAGTGTTCTTGTTATATTTTCTTGAGTTTGAATAAGTTGTTAGTGTAAGTATTTCATTTCCAACAAAGTGGTATCAAAGTTTTTGGAAATTTATATCAAAGTATACACTATAATATATCAAATCGAGGCTCTCGACACGACGAATCTAACGCTGCCAGAATATCCTCGATCGGAGGTCTGACGCACTGCCACATGCCACCGGAACGTTGCTGCCAAAAATTGAGTCAACTCACTGAGTTGAACGGTGTTGACCAAGCCCTGAGCTTGTTGACCGAGCCACTGACCTAGTTGCTTAAGCCGTTTGACCAAGTCGTCAAAGCTAAGTTGACTGAGCCGTCAAAAGTCGTTGACTTTGATCAGTTAGGGTTGACTTTGACCGTTGACAAAAGTTTAAAATTTTGACCACTTCCCTTGCAAAGTTTTTCGACATTCTAGATCTATCCACGCAATCAGAATTTTCAAATTCTTGCTATAGTGAGCGATATGGAAAATAGTGTGGCATCCTTCCAAGTTCTAACACTCAATAACAACAATTACGACAACTGGAGTATCAACACGAAGGCCCTCTTTAGAGCACACGATGTTTGGGATATCATAGAGAACAACTTTAGCAAGCCAGAAAATAAAGATGCTCTTATACAAAATCAAAAGTTAACATTGAAGGATTCAAGAAAGAGAGACAAGAAAGCTCTCTACCTCATCTGTTAAGCATTAGATGATGATGGCTTTGAGAAGATTTCCGATGCAATCTCAACCAAAGAAGCAAGGGATCACTGAGCAACTCCTCAAGCTGCAACTTAAGGATATACATGAAAGCCAAGGCAATGATAGAAACTAAAATGGCCAAGGCAGAGTTAGAGGCCATGGACAAGGTGGAAGTCACAATCGTGGACGAGGTTGGAATTACAACAACAACAATTCCAACAAAAACTATGAAAAAGGAGAAAGTTCAACATGAGACCGAGGAAAAGACAATCCGAACTCGAGGTATGAAAAATCTCAAGTTCGATGCTATAATTGTTAAAAGTTTGGGCATTATGCTTCAAAATGCAAAGCTCCCAATAACATAGTCGACGAGAAGGCCAACTACGTGGAGGAGAAGACCGATGAGAAGGAAATTCTTCTTCTAACGTGAAAGGAGACTGATGATGGCCAAACAAATTCTTGGTATCTTGATAGTGATGCAAGCAATCACATGTGTGGAAGGAAATATATGTTCGTAGAGCTAGATGAGTTAGTAGGAGGAAATGTCTCATTAGGAGATGATTCCACAATAACAGTGAAAGGGATAGGTAACATTCTTATCCGTTTGAAAGACGGGAGGCATCAACTTATTTCCAATGTCTAATATGTGCCCAATATGAAAAGTAATATCTTGAATTTAGGACAATTGTTAGAGAAAGGTTATGATAGTCATATGAAGGATTATAATCTTTCTATACAAGATGATACTTCATTGCTAAAGTACCGATGTCAAAGAATAGAATGTTCCTGATCAACATAAAAAGTGACGTTGCAAAGTGTCTGGAAACTTGCTACAAAGATGCATCATGGCTATAGCATCTTTGATTCAGGCATCTCAACTTTGGAGGATTGGAGCTGCTATCTAAGAAGGAGATGGTGAAGGGACTACCTTGCATCAAGCATCCTGATCAATTTTGTGAAGGGTGTCCACTTGGGAAACAATTCAGAAAAAGTTTTCCACAGGAGTCAGACTCAAGAGCTAAGAAACCACTCAAACTAATCTATACTGATGTGTGTGGTCCGATCAAGCCAAGCTCTCTCGGAAATAGTAATTATTTCCTTCTCTTTATAGATGATTTTTCAAGGAAAACATGGGTGTATTTCTTGAAGAAAAAGTCAGAAGTTTTTAAGGTCTTTAAGAAGTTCAAAGATGCAGTGGAGAAAGAAAGTGGAAGAAACATTAAAGCTATGAGATCCGACCGAGGAGGAGAATTTACTTCCAAGGAGTTTCAAAATTTTTGTGAAGCAAATGGAATTCGTCGACCTTTGATAGTTCCGAGATGCCCCCAGCAAAACGGCATAGTAGAAAGAAAGAACCGAACTATCTTCAACATAGCTCGGAGTATGCTCAAAAGCAAGAAACTGCCTAAGGAGTTTTGGGCGGAAGCGATAATGTGTGCAGTCTACTTGTCAAAGTGATCTCCAATGAAAAGTGTTTGGGGCAAGACACCGCAAGAAGCATGGAGTGGAAGAAAGCCCGACATTTCCTATTTGAGAGTTTTTGGAAGCATAGCACATGCTCATGTAATTGACGAGAGAAGAACCAAGCTTGATGATAAAAGTGAAAGCTTCATCTTCATCGGCTATAATGCAAATTCGAAAGGCTACAATCCAAATAATAAAAAGGTTGTGATCAGTCGAGATGTGGTATTTGACAAAGAAGGACTATGGGACTTTGGATCTCATACAGATGACTTCATTTTCTAACTTTAATTTGAAGATGAACAGGCACCAACAGAGCAATTTGGGGAAGCCTAATAAGAACCTAAAACTCCACCACCTTCACCAACATTAACTACCCATGGAAACGAGTCACCTTCTTCATCTTCAAATGGGAGTCAAAGTGAAATAACTACGCCACGTACACGAAGTCTTTGAGATCTCTATGAGGTAACTGAACGACAGGATAATCTTACACTATTTTGTCTTTTTGCCGATTGTGAACCAATGAGTTTTTAAGAAGCTACACAAGAGAAGAAGTGGAAAGACTTGATGGACGAAGAAATCAAGGCCATCCAGAAGAATGACACACGGGAACTCGTTTCATTCCCAAAGGGCATAAGGTAATAGGTGTCAAATGGGTGTACAAACAAAGCAAAATGTTAAAGGAGAGATTGAAAGGCACAAGACGAGGCTATTTGTGAAAGGCTATAGTTAAAAGGCTAGAATTGACTATAATGAGGTATTTGCTCCTGTTGCTCGATTGGAGACTATTAGACTAATCATTTCTTTGGCAAATCAAAACAAATGGAAGATACATCAAATGGATGTTAAGTCTACCTTCCTAAATGGAGTTATTGAAGAGGAAGTCTACATTTAGCAACCATCAGGCTACGAAGTTAAAGGCCATGAAGACAAGGTGTTGAAGTTGAAGAAAGATCTCTACGGGTTGAAGCAAGCACCAAGAGCATGGAATAACTACATCAACAAGTACTTTCTTGAGAACAACTTCCCTAAGTGTCCATATGAACATGCTCTATATGTCAAAATCAAAGATGGAGACATTCTGATCGTGTACCTGTATGTGGATGATCTTATCTTCACCGGAAGTAATCTAAGAATGTTTAATGAATTCAAGAAAGTAATGACCCGAGAATTTGAAATGACTGACATCAGACAAATGGCATACTACCTCAGCATTGAAGTCAAGCAGAAGGAAGAAGTCATTTTCATCTCCCAAGAAAGCTACACAAGGGAGATACTTAAGAAGTTTAAGATGGAGGATTGCAAGCAGATCAACACACCAGTGGAATGCGGAGTTAAGCTATCGAAGCATGAAAAAGGTGAAAGCGTGGATCCAACACTTTTCAAAAGTTTGGTTGGAAGTTTACGCTACTTGACTTGCGCAAGGCCCGATATTCTTTACGCAATCGGATTAGTTAGCCGCTACATGGAATCCCTAACAACCACTCATTTTCAAGTAGTAAAAAGAATTCTTTGTTATTTGAATGGTACAATTGATCTTGGCTTAAGCTATTCAGTTTCTAGTGATTATAAGCTTGTCAGATACAACGATTTGATTAGGAAGTTGATGTTGATGATCGAAAGAGCACTACTGGATTTGTGTTTTTTATGGGACATATTGCTTTCACATGGATGTCGAAGAAGTAACCAATTGTCACCTTGTCTACCTGTGAAGAAGAATTTGTAGCTGCTACCTCGTGTGTTTGTCATGTAATATTGCTAAGAAACTTATTAAAAGAATCGAACATGACACAAGAAGAACCAACAGAGATTTATGTTGACAATAAATCAGCAATAGCTTTGGCTAAAAATCCAGTTTTTCATGATCGAAGAAAGCATATCGATACTCGCTATTACGACATAAGAGAGTGCATTACAAAGAAGGATGTACATCTACAGTATATGAGATCCCATGATCAAATTGCAGATATCTTCACCAAGCCATTGAGGAAAGATGATTTTATCAAATTGAGAAATGCACTTGGCATCATAAAACAAGTTTAAGGGGAAATGTTGAGAATATAAACGTGAGCCAATTGCATTGGAGTCCAAGTCCATCATTAAGGTCCAAAACTACAAGCCTTCTATCTATAATCTTCTAGTGTTTGACAATTATGTATGTAAATCATTTGGTTACTTTAATTATTGTGAGAAGGTTGGAGAAGAATGATGTGTATGGTTCTTATAGTTTTAGATTAGTTTATTTGTGTGGCATAGGATGGTTTGTAAGTAGTATAAATACCCTTTTCTAGTTTGGTTTAAGCATCAAGAAAAAGCAAGCACTTCTAAGAAAGTGAAGAAGCAAAGTTGAGGGGCAAAATTGGGTGAGTTGTAGTATCTTGAGTGAGAGTGTTCTTGTTATATTTTCTTGAGTTTGAATAAGAAGTTGTTTGTGTGAGTGTTTCATTTCCAACATACCTATGTCCATCAGAATCATCAGAAATTCCATGCATTCGTACCTTATTTGTTGAGTTTGATGCCTTCGTTGTAAAAGTGAGCAAAAGCGTCCATTTTGAGAATAGGGAGTGATAGTTGAATTTCAAGGTCGCCTAATTTGTCCAAAGATGAACCTAAAGAAAAAATATTGTATCATCAATGGAGATATGTTCAATCTTTTTCAATCTGCTGCTTCCACCACCTCCATACTTCAAATGAAATCTGGGTGATGCTGCGACTCTGACAGTGACTTCGGGTTTTCTTCCTAGTGCAAAATCCATATCTTCCATCCAACTCTTTGAATCTTCCCAAGATCTTACAATACCGTTCACCTTCTTTTCGAATGCTTTGCCTATAACTTTGGCAGCAAAGACAAAACCATCTTCCTTCTCTAATTCGCTTCTTTTGGAATTAGCTATACAAGTCATCGTACAGTTCCCAAAGTAATTTTCAGGCAGAGGAGGGTTTAAACAACGTCTTAAATCAACCCAAAATCCAAAGTGTTCTTTGTCCTCCTTATCCATCTCCTCTTTACATGAGATATTTGCCTTGACCATGCATATATGACCAGACGAGGCCACACGTAACAGTGAAAGCTGTTACGTGAGACAAAGTTAGATATTGCGCTGTCACTTGTTTCTTGAGTTCCTCGATACTGTTTCGAGGCATTACAAAAGTGGCTATAACATTATTAGCTGAAAGCGATTCCCTGGGCGTGCACACTTCTTTTGTTTAGCTTGGTTTCAAAATGTTGCTTCGAGCTTAGTCCATCTGGGATCTTTAATGGAGTCTTATCGTAAAAAGGTAATAAGTTGCTACTTGGTGATGAAAATGTTGTTTCTTCTTATTGAACGATTGAAGCCCACAACTTTAAATGCTAAAAAAGGCATTACCATCATAAACAGCAAGGATATTATTTAATCCCGTGCAGATGCCAGAGTTTGGGAAGAGTGTAATTTGAATAGCAGTAATTGGGATGATCGACTCATCAGAGACCGTACTCACTGGTGGAAGCCTAGGAACAAAAGAATGGAACACAGAAGCATTCCGGGTATGATTCCCTATAAGATAACCAAAATCATCCTAAGTTAGAATATTTCCACATATGTGAACTTTTCATTTGATTGCAAAGTTTACGGGTTAGATGTATGATTCGCAATGATACTATGTTTGGGCCCAATATAAATTTAGTGATCACCTGGGCTTTTAGATACCTTTCGGGCTAATTTGTTTTAATGTGGTAATATAAGTATGCGGGCCGATTTATTTAAAACCCTAATTAAGGTTTTAGGTCGTTAATGGGACGGCACAAAAATAAATAAATATATATACAGGCTAGGTCCCCTCTCCTCTCCATATATATATATTGTTTTCTAGCTTGCCCCATTGATTGCTGGAATTTTTTGAGGAGCAAGGAGAGGAAGATCGAGCTACTAATATTCCTATTCAATATGTCTTCCAAAGGTACATAAATTAATTTATCAATTACATTACGTGATTCTTTAATCTTGGCATGAATAAATCTTTCAATTGGTATCAGAGGAAGGCATGCTAAGATAAGAATTCGTATTTCAAGTGTTCATGAATATTGTTTTCATGTGATTATTCATGAAGTGTAGTCTTGAAGGATGATCATTATTCTTTGTTTTGTCTAACTTCGGAGATGTAATCAATGGGTGTGTGTTGCGATGAAAGACTTTTTGCTTGCCATGATTCAAAGATAAGCTTTTAACCGGTGATAATAATATCTTGTTCTTCAATAAAAGGAGGGATTTTGTTGTTCATCGAGATGCGAGCCTTTGTTGTTGTAGCATCCCGTTACCTATAGGAAGGTTAAAATAGTAAATAGGAGTATTCAGTGAGAGGCAAGAGATGCATTTTTATGTTCATGCATAATATAACA
>JAOSBN010110050.1:0-40344 GCA_027563595.1 Erythroxylum suave
TGGAGGGTATGGACCATTACCCAAAACTTGGGTATGAAAAAACTATTCAATCAATCATAATAACCAACCAACCATTACCATTCATTCCATTCCCATTGATTTATTTTCATACCCCTTAACCAAGCACCCCCTTAGTTAAAGAATTATAACTAAACATATATTTGTATTTTATCCTTTGTTAGGAGGCAATCTCACTATTTTTTTGTCCCTAGTATCAGGCCTAAATCCTCTCAAACATACATCAAACATGCTACGTGGGATCAATAAGCATCAATAGTGTAGTAGAAAAGGGTTTTAAAAAAATCTTATGAGTAAGCAACTTTCTTTTGTTATTTAATTAATGTCTTGATTATTATGGTCTTTTTTTTCTTATCTTTTAATATCCTTTTGTAGAAATTTTGTCAATTTTCTAACTTTGAGTTCATCCTTTTCCGGCAAATATTCATTTTTCATCTATATAAAAAATAACTTGCATACAATGCTTGATATGGCTGGTCAGTTATGCAAAGATTTATAAACATTATAGTTTTTAGAGCTTTACTATCTATTTTCACAAAAAAATCACATAATGATTTGTTGTATAGTCATCTTTTTAACATTATTGTGACCTTGAACTTTTATTGTTATAATTATTGATAAGTAATAGACCTCACCTAATAACTTTAAGATTGTTGAATTGTTGTTGTGAGAGGTTTTTACATGCAATAATTGTACCAAAACTTTTCCCTAAGAAAAAGCTCATATTTGATTCAATTTTTGTGGATTTCAAATGAAAACAAAGCCTATTATGCTTGGTGGAAGTACTTAATTATATCTTTGAACATATGTCCAAACAATGTCATTTCTACCTATTAGAGCTCATAAATTACTTTACATTTTCTATTAAGCCAAAATGGCACAACCGTTTAATATAAAAAACCATTTAAACCCTTGTGAATGGTTTGATAAAGTATGACGACATGAAGAGATCCTTAGAAGAAAGAATACGTAACGGTACAAGTGATAAAATATGGATGATTCACTACTAAAGTTTTTTTTTTTGTTTTGTTTAGAAGATTGCATTAAGTACATGAACATCAATGATTTTATATTGATTATTCAACATTGATGCAATTTTATTTATTATGCACATGAAATTTTATACTATTTTGTATTTTCAGTCATTAATGGCACTTAAAAGCGGTGTTAATTGAATGTTTATATAATTCAATGAAATTTCTGACCAATGTACTCAATTAACAACATAAAATATAAGTAAATATGAGGAAATTGCTTAACATATATCAATTAAATAATTAAGCATTAAATTAAAGATGATAGAAAATAGAGACTACAAATTGATCTATAATGTTTCAATAAACAACACTAGCGTACGTCCACTCATAAGACACCTTTTGAAATTTCACTATAATTCTTCTTTCAAAGAGAAGAATAACCTTTATACAATCTTTTCTTAGGAAAGAAGAACCCTTTTACAATCTTACATCACAGTAAAGAGAAACCTCAATTCCACTTAGAAAACCCCTAAATATAATAGCTTTAAAGCCTCTTAATGAATGAAAAGACTAATGCAATAAAGTGAAATGAAATGTTTATAGATGGTGAGGCTTGATTATGTAAGATGGCCTTGATAAGCCTTGATTTTTTTCAATTCTTGGTTTGACATTTATTTTGATGGTTGCAAACTTTAACTTCTGTTTATCAATTTCATAAATTATCTTTTTTAGTTTATGAATTTATTTTATTCTTATATGAATTTTCATCAAAATAATCTAATTATTAGAACTTATATTTTGATATCATCAATACATAAATTGGAACCTCTCTTGGTTTAACAACCTTTCCTTTTTTATGATAAAATTATTTAGGATATTAGAGAACAATATATATTTAAGCATATAAATAACTATTTATACCAAGATAATAATTATCTTGCCCTTAATTTATGTAAAAAAACATAATCCAATATCAAGAACAAAAGTGAAATTCAATATCAAAGAAATCCATACATTTACTTAAATATTGCAGAAATTTAATCAAGTATAAAGATATTATATATACAAAAATACCTTATATACAAAAGTCAATATCACTCCCCCTAAATCTGATATCAACAATCTTTCTCCCCTTTTCAAAATCATCAAAAAGAAATCATTTATCAAAAATACAAAATGTAAAGTTTCATACATCAAGCTAACATGATTACAGGATTGATAAAAAATCTAATTTTAAATTTAATTAAAGGAATAAGGGCAAGTTTTAAAAGATTTAGAAGTTGAAAAATCTAAAAATATAGGAAAATTTGCAATATCAAACAATCAATTTCATGAAAGAAAGTATAATATAAAAGAAAGGAAGAGAATCGTGCTCCTTATACAATTTAACTATAAAAGTATCAATTTAAAATGATAACTTTTAATTAGTAAAAATTTTGAAAATCCCAAAATTTGAAAACCAATAATGACAATTTTTTAATTTGATGTAATCTAACAAGATTTTTATGAAATTAGGGATTTTTTAAAAGAAAATAGTGAATTATTTAAGATTTTAGATGATGTAAACAACTAAGATGAAAAGCTAAAGAAAACAGGAGGGGAAAAACCTTCAAATGTGAAGATTAGTCGACTATATAGGTTCCCTAGTCAACTAGTGTGTTTGGTTGACCATACTTATCAAATAAGGTACAAATTCAATTAAATGAAAAAGTTTTTAGAAAAAGGGAACATTGGTTAACCACTCGAAGATATTGGTTGACCAATGTGCTTAAATAATTGACCAAGGAAGTGACCAAACTCCTTACAAACTCACTAGAAAGAAGTAACTACTTAAGTGAAGTGAAATTGGTTGACCAAAAAAGGATATTGGTTGACTAATATGTCTAAGCATTCACATACATTAGAAACCAAAAACTTAGCAAACTCACTATAAAGAAAAGGAGGGTGTACGTTGACATACTAGCCAACAAATTGACTAGATAACTTGGTAGAAACAACTTTTGAACTCAAATTAAAATATAAAAACATGTAATAAATCATGAAATATCAATAAGAAATATTATAAACACTAAAGGAGACTTTAATCACATATAATCATATCCAATTATCTCATAAGAACATCATTCATTGTTTGAGTGAAACTGTATACCAATTGGTCTAGTGTACTAATAAAATTTAACTCAATATCCATATTTGCACATAATATCTAAGTTCAATTTCATAATATGCCAAAGAAATGTTTAATTTATCACTCATAATGAAAACCTAAACATTCACTAACGATTTAGACTTAAAATGACACATGAATGCAAATGGTCGCATATTACTAAATCGTAAACTGATAATTACCATTTGTTAAATATTACCTATAAATGATTTGAATTTTCAGTCCATTTAAAGCACGCCATCCATCTCATCTCCCTCCCTTGGTTCAACAATTGGCTTTTTTGAAGAATCTTTGATGATCAGTCTTATTTTTTAAGGTTAATTTATCCACATACTACATTAACATTTTCGATACATTTTTATAGGCAAGAAGGTTAGATTCATTAAGATAAAAATCATAAACTCTTCAAACAAAATAATCAATTCAACAACTACCATTTTTACTACATACCCATTTACTCTTTCTTTTCTAAGATCCTTACAAAATAAGGCAGTCAATATGTTTTATGTACCTATATGAGCTTTGATCCTTGTCTCGTAGTCTCCTTCTTTTCAACTTCTTCTTTTCAACCCACTTCCTTTAGGGTTTGCTTACCATCCTTTTCTTTAATAAAACAAAATCTATCAACATATACATACTTAGCACAAAAATGACATACTATATGAGTGGTGATGATACATAAATGCATTACTTGGTATTAATATATGTATACATAACAAGGGATCTTCCTTTAAACATTAAGGTGTTAAACATTTTCTTGATGTAGTGAAATTTTGTATCATGATTATATGTATGATACCTACTTTGAATGAAGGATTGATGTATGCTTTTTTAAGGAAAAAAGAGGGGTGAGTGTGTTTGTATATTATTATGGAAGTTATGCAAATTCTTTCCTTAAAATATTGAACTATATGCCTAGATTGTGAGCCATATATGAAAGCAAAATTAGTCTTATTAGATATTGCATATGCATTCATGTGCTTAGACGTGGACCCTTCATATTTATTTATCACATTAGGTAATACTTTTTTGCTATGAAATTATTTTCCTTTTCTATACGTGGTTCTATAATTGGCTTCAATTATATAAATGTATCATATTCCATTCCATGCCAATCATTGAAATTCTTTTGAGCCTTTAGTATGTGTTTTATAAATTTTTTAATCCTTTGAGTGAATTTGGATAATGAACTATTGACAACATTAATCTCCTTTTTCAATGTGTCATTTTTAGTCTTTAATGTATCAAATGCATGATTGTCATTATTGATCACAATTTTCTGCTTTAATTCTATATAATTCTCATTTTATATTTTCATTTCTCATTTATACATACATCCAACAATTTTTTAACTTTCTTAAGTATGGAAGATAATTTCTTCCTTTTCCTACCTATAATTTATAAACTTTTAACTAGATCATCATATGTCAAATCATTATCACTATAAAAAAAATTGGTGTTAGATGTTAGCTTAATAGACCTTTTTCGTTAGTCGGTCAATTATGCAACAACTACAATTGCACGACATAAGTATAGCTAGTACAGACAATTATATATCGATCCCATAAAGACTATGAATACTAATACTTACCCTTCCCCTATTATCTAGCGTAAGGATTGGTTTTATATTTTTAGTAAAAAGAAAGTAAAAACTAAAACAGTTAAAGAAATAGGAAATAACAAAGAACATAAAGATAGTGGAATTCACTTAGAAAACTATTAGTATTAGAAATTAGTATCTAGGTTTGAATCCCTTTAAACCCTTAACAGTTTGATCTTTTATCATGCAATTGTTTTGTTGATGTATTAGATCGTGGAGACTCCTATGGTATACTAGTAGATAACCTTGAGTGTACTAATAACTAATCCTAAAGTCTCTAACTAAATTAATCAGGTTAAATCTTATTTGATTGCTTTATCGACTTATGAGTCCCTCTGTTAGGTTTGACACAAATTCGAAGGATTTATATCATCCTATATCTAAGGTTGCAATCAACTCCTTCTAATTACAATATATTTATTCATACTAGGATTTCTTAATCTCTATGTATGAACTCAAATTATGATCTAATATTCTCGAGTTATTAGAACATAAATAAAATGCGTAACTAGATCATATTATATCAAATAACTAATTGCATTAATAAAATAATATAACTATTAATGTAAGGTTCATCTAACCTAATTACTAACTAGATGTTTAATTACACATGATCGAAAAAATCAAACATATATAAATAGAAATAAGAATAAAAAAGCAATGGGTTCATAATTCTGAAGCTCCTTGATTGTCTTTTATCGAATGTTATTGTGATATAGAGATTTAATTTTGTATTTCGAAGGATTTTTCGATGTTTTCTTCATGTTTCCCACTTCTCTAGACCAAAATTGTCCCTTTTGGACATTCTTCAGATCTGGAAATCACCTCCCAAAGTCTCCTCCCTTCATTAGCCACTCCCAAAGTCTACTCCCTTCATTAGCCACTGAAAATGTCTTTTTATATTAAAAACTAAGGTTTTCGAGAGTTACACAGTCGGGTACACAATTGTGTATCAGACCATGTATGTCTAAAAAGTATGAAATTGCAATTTTACACAGTCTGGACAAGAACGTCGCTCGGATGCACAGTTATGCGACATTTCTATGCTTCAATTCTTAATTCTATATCGCCTTTTTGTTTGAATTCTTCTCCTTTAATTCAGTGAAAGCAATTATAACCAATAAACAAACTTGAAACACATTAAGTGCCATATATACAATAAAAGTGGAAAATATCAAGCAAAATATATCAAATATAAGGTAAAATTATGATCAATTATGCATCTATCATAGCTCATCATCATTCATAGTGGTAAAGTAAATGTGAGTTATATCTCTTTCCAATTTCTGATTTTTAAATTCACTTATTGCTTCTCAACTTGAAGCTTTAAGTACTTTCTTCTATTCCTTTTTCTCCTTTTTTATAGTTTATTTCGTACTTCTCATTATCTTTTGGTAGAGGAAATTGTGGGTTCACATGTCCATGTTTTTTACATTCAATGCAAATATATTATAGGATTTATGTTTTAAATTGTTTTTACCATCCTTGAATTCCTTTCTTTTAAAGAATTTCTTCTTTAGGAATTTCTTAAACTTCTTAGTGATTAAGGAAATGCCTTTTTTACTTTTTTTACTATTTTTTTGGAAATTAAATAAATTGTATGATATAAATCCTTACAAAGATTTAAATAAGAGATCAACTAAGAAGAATGATCTTATCAAGGTCCTTGTTCATTCATAATAAGCTAGGGTACACACTAAAATTATAAACCAAACTATATAATGTATGTGAGTCTAATGTATGAAACCATTTGGTTCAATTTCTATATATTGGTAACAATGTTAAAAAAATTTGCATTGCTAAACTCGTTAGTAATAGCTCATTTACCCTTGCTAAGTTAATGGAATTAAAGCCTATAATAATTTTACTGCCTCTTAATCTTCTTGGATTTTTTTGCTTTCTAGGCTTCATAATCAATGGTAGCCAATGATAGCTTTATAAGCAAAAGGTCATCCTTAGGGAGTTTAGGATTGGAGTCTTTAGATCATCCTTAGGGAGCTTAGGATTGGAGTCTTTAGATATAATTCTATCTTATTATGTTTACCTATAAGAAAAATTGCAAGCCATATGAAATTCCTCCATATATCTTTAATGTAATTACACTAAAAGATAGATGATATCTAGTTTTTAGGACAAGGCCGCAATGACTACAATATGGGTTAAGATCATGCTTGTTTTCACCCTGTCTAAAGTACTAAATCTCTTAAGCATTATGAGCCATATGATAAATTCCATTCTAAGGATATATCCTTTAAACCATATGAACTTGTTTCAATAAACTATTAAAGCTTAATGTTTGAATAATTCATAGTTTCACTTATTAGTGAATTTCTTAAGTTATGCCTTAACTAAATTACCATGTCTTCCTTATCCTTCGTGTCTTATAGTTAGGAATGGCTTTTGTTAGATAATCAAAGCCCATAAATCTGATACACAACCTTATATTTGATCAGCTCTACGTTCTGCTATTTGGCTTTTGCATCTGTCTAAGTTGGAATATTCTAGGGATTAAGGCAATTTTTCTTTATCACTCGAATATCCAAACCTTAAACTAGTTTTTTTTCCATCACTAATTAAGCTTTTAAACTCTTTGCAAAGTACATCTCTAAGTTTGAGCATGTGATGGAATGTTTAGGATGTATTTTGACTTTATTTAAACCTCTAATAGTTTTCACCTCTCAAATGATAAGAGTGCATTCATTGAGATCGTAAGTTCTCCCTGAATATTATTAGCTTCCATTTCCTTTATACTAAGTGCAATTTGTTAGAGGTATTAATAGATCAAATTCTAAGTCCACCTTGATCTAATTTTTCATAAGTCATTCTAAGCCACCTTAGAGCCTAAGTTTTATAACCATAACCATTCCATAAGAAATTCCTTAATAATCTATGGATGTCATTAATAAGTTTATTAGGCAAGACTAAAAACGATAACCAATAGGTGTCTATATTGCTAAGTATTGATTTAATCAATTATAATTTTCTATTATAAGAAAGACTTTTATTGCACTATTAGTTATTGCACCGTTGGTTGATCATCCTCTCAATCATCTCTAGTAGGTTCTTGCAACTTTTATAGGAGGATGTTGTAGTGGTTATTGAAACTCCTAAGTTTATGTAAAGAGAATGATGTAGTTTAAAACTTGTTAAAAAAGTATAAGGAAACTTTTGTGAAAGTTGATTTTAATACTAATGAATTTGTTGAAGTCGTTAATTGATTTGATAATGGTTGAGATAGACTCAGATTTCATTTTACAAAACATCAGTAAGTCATTTACAAAACATCACTAGAGAGTGTTTAAAAGATCAAGAGGTTTTTCTTTTGAAAAAAAATCTTTTGTCTCTAGATGAATGAAAAGACTTATGTAATAATGTGAGATTAAATGTTTATATATCATGAGATTTTAAGATTATCAAATTAACAAAGTGAGAATACAATTATAATACAAAATGTAAAATGAACTTTATGGGCCTTGATCTTTGTTTCTTCTTAGTTTGGTCTTCATTTTGATAGTTGCAAAATTTAACTTCTCTTTATCCACTTCATAAACAATCTTCTTAGGTTTATGAATCCATTTTGTTCTCACATTACTTTTTATCAAAATAACAAATTGATTAGTAGTAATATTTTTTCATCATCAAAACATCGATTGCAACCTCCTTTGGATCAATAATGTTGTTTAATGTTAATGAAACATTAGTTAAAAAGCAAAAGCTCATGTATGCGGTTGAATTTATGGTTGTTGCATTTGTTGTGGTGTCAAGTTGCTTCCTATTCCAGTTCTACAGCCTATATTGACAATATTATGTACAGGTGAACAACTTTTTAACTTGTCAGCCTTACCTGATTAGATTGTCTCATATGCTCTGTATCTCTGAAGTTGGAACATTATCTCTTTATGTGCCCCATCTATCCACAGTTGAAACATTTAAGTGTCTTTCTACAAGTCCCATGATGAAACTTTTGAAAAATTGAGCATTGGGGTTTTCCACTCTGACTTCCCTTAGATGCAAAACTAGCTACGGATGCACTAGGTTTTTGTTGGATAGGAGCTTGGAAAATAGTTTGTGATGCATTAACTGAGCCTCGTAGCCCTTATTGTTCTAAAAGGTCTCTTCCAAAGTTCTTTTTGGATGATTGTCCTGAGTTGAAATCAATTCTCTTCCTCTTTTGGAATTGATTGAATGATTTCAAATCATTGCACATCTTTTCAGCCCACAAAGCTACTCCAACCAACTCTTTGTATATCGGAGTTCCTATAAGCACCAATTTCTCTTTAATCTCAAAGTTTAGCCCATCCTTAAACCTTAAGAAAAAATAATCCTCTCAATCTTGAAAGTTTGGGACAAACTCTAGCAGTTCTATCATCTTTGCTTCATATTCTGCTACTGTCCTATCCCCTTGTCTCAAACGAATGAAAATCATAGGATGCATAACATTTTCTTTTGCACATCTTATCTAGTGAGTCTCCTGGTCTCCCCTTATAATCTTCACTTCCGCAAATAATGAGTTCCCTATACACCCTCCTTGCTTTCAAGCATACCACAGGTTCCCCACTGCAGTGCTACAGCTGCCCTAATTTCAGTTAATGTGCTTTTACTTGGTCGTAGGTCTTTCCTTTCCAAATTTCTGGCTTTTCATTTCATAAATCTTTTCATTTCATAAATAATTAACAAACCATAAATAGCTAACAAACTTGCACAATCTCATACATAGTTTACAAAAAATATACATTTCATTGTCAATGTATAAAGTTGACGCATTCAAATAAATCTCATAAATCATGTTTACATAGCATAAAATATAAATAGGATATATATATATATATTAACCCTCTCACAATTTTGTCCTATTGATTATACATTTCTCGACAATTTTGGAAATGCTAATGGATGGGCCTATTGTGTATCCAAACCTAAACATAGGTTGCATATATAAGTAACTCTCATAATTATCAATTACAACCTATCTCAACATCTTCCTTTTATCTTATCTATCACACAAATGCAATTTCAATTTCACTATTTCCATGCATGTCTAATCATTATTGAGGCAAGTTCTTTTCATTTCACCATAGAGGCTTAACAGAATTTATTTACTCCTTAAAGTGTTCCCAACACTTATAAATATGGTAGAGTTTTAACATTAACTCTAATAGGATATGATATAAAGTTAAGCAGAATTTTTAGTTTTGAACCCTAGGGACATTTTCACCATTTTCTCATATTTCAAATTTTAATTTTAATTTTGCTCCTGCATGAAAATTTTAGGATCATCCTAAGCTTTAATTATATCTAACTTTCATAATTTTTGGACTCCATTTGGCTATCTAGATGACACCTCAACAGTAAGCCAAAAAACTTTGCATATCTGCAGAATTGCTCTGGACTAAATGTGAGTTTCTTAGACCATTTGGCCAATCAAATGGTCTTGGATTTAGGTGTTCTAATACTTTTTGGAAAGCTTATTATGACTAGTTTAACTATGTAGAAGACATTTCTCTCAAAAAAGATATCTATTTTAAGCTAAGGACAGTATTTTCGAAACCATCTAGATTGCATTCTAATAAACCCATTCCACTCATTTCACTACAACCATCATTCTTAACTCAATTTCATCATCTCCATAACACCAATAATAACTACATATGCTCAATTGAGTCTAAAGAGTACTTACCTTGATTAGAGATTTGGGTTAAGGGTTTTTGTTTTGCAATTAGAGCTTTGGTGCTTCCTCACTTCCTACACCAAAATCAACCACTAATACACATACACTCCCATTAGTATATCACTATAAACATCATACTACAACCCAGTAATGATTAACACAAACCTGGATTTTTCTTACCTTCAGAATATAGTGTCCATAAGTGAATTTGGTCGTATAGAAATGTAGGTCTTGATGAGAGGATGATGGATCTAAGGTTGAATTCTTGATTTCACCTTTTCTTTGCTTGATTTTAAGAAAAGAAAACGAAAAAATTTGAGAGAGAAAGGGTAGCTTTCATTCATGAAGGAAGAAATAGAGGAGTGTCTTGTTTTGATTAAAGAGAAATTGCTAGAAATGTATTTTAAAAGCAAAAATACCATTTTGCCGTTATAAGGTCATTTAACCCTAATGTGATCCGAAACTTTAGGGTTGGGTTTTTAAACATTCCGTTCAACATTTTCATGTATTCTAACTCATATTTAAGAAATTGTGGAGTGTTGGTTCAATTTTGAATCTTTTGAGACTTCCGGTTAATAAATTAAGTTATCCAATATGGTCATTGTTACCTGAAACAACTATTTTAGGGTTCAAATTTTAAGACTTCACTAGATCATACTAAGGAAAGTTCTGGTGTTTACATATTATATTGATAATAAATAAGTTTTAACTTTAGAAAAATTAAATAAGGTTGTTAAAGCCATGATTGAGTGAATTTTCATGCATTTGACTTGAAATAAAAGAGGTATATGTATTTTTGGCATCTCATATAGTATATTTATTGTTCAGTATCACATGATTATCCCTTTAATATATTTTCTTTTTAAGCTATTCTCAAATAAAGTTAGTTGATAATGTTTTCAGCACTAATATATGATAATAAGCACATGCATATAGATTTTACATTTATAAATGTTGCTTATCACATATTGTATACTAATATAAAAGAATGTGAGGATAATATACAGGTGTGTCCTTCGTTTTTATGGATTCATTTGGGTACTAATCAAAATATAGTCACCACTAATCAGAATGTAGACACCATAGTGGCCTTTCAAGTTAGTATTTGAATTGTTTTACTTACATGTTTAGTGATGTCTCTTATTTTGTGATTTTCGTAGATGTTGACCTTATATGACACTATGGTATGTGCATAAAGGCATAAGGTAGAGGAAAGCTAATGCTTAAATGATATATTTACCCATAAGTGGTAGAATCACAAAAGTTACTGTTGTACTTTAGTCACATTTATATGGAGGTCTTATATGCTTGTATTAAGTACTCTGCAAACAAGTGTTTCATGATATATGTGATAAGATGCTCAATACAAATACTACTTTGTGGCTTTGATTATTGATGTTATCCTACATTTGTGCTAATTATTTACATTATAAAGTTTATAATCACCTTGTCTGTAAATAATATCAGTGTCACAATTGAAAACTTCACTAATTTTAGTTTTAAGAAATGGAAATAAGAATTGGAATTTATGATGGAGATAACGGATATTAACATGGCTATAGTTAAGGATAGGCCATCAACACCTATATCTACAAGTTTGGAGGCTACAAGAGCAATATATATAGCCTAGGAAAGGTCAAACAGGATGTGTTATTTGACCATATAGAGATCAATACTAGACCATTTGCTAAGTAGACCTCTAGAGATGAACATAGCAAGGGATTTCCTTAATAATGTTTTATAGACATATAAATTATCTTCTAATGATAAAATAGGTACTGTATTAAAGGAATTATACTCTATGAGATATACAATAGCCGAGGGAGTGAGGGAGTATGTAATTAGGATGGTTCAACTTCGGACTAAGTTAAGGACAATAAATATTTATATTCTTGATGCTTGTAAAGTTCACCAAGCTCTAAGTAAACTTCTACCAGAGTTTGGTATTCTAGTTACCATATGAAATTCTCGTAACGAAGCTTAAGACATAAATGCATTGATCACCCATTGCGTTGTTGAAGAAAAGAAGTTAAATATAGCTCATACAACTTTAGTAGCAACCAAGGAGAAGGCAAAGATAAATCCTCGTAAAGTTAAAGATAAGAAACCTAAATTTCCTCCATATGCAGATGTTGGTCAATCTAGGGTTGCTAGAGGTCTTGCAGATATATAAAGAGCATAAGATTGAGGTGTTTCTTTTATAAGAAGAAGGGACATACGAAGGTGGAATGCTATAAATATAAAACGTAGAAAGAAAGGTAAGAGCTATCAAGGATTCACACAAAAGAGAAAGCTAAATAGGGAGAAGGAAAAACTAATGGCTGGCAATAACGAAGAAGTAATGTAATATCTGTATGGGATGTTTGTTTGAACCTAGATACATGGTTCAAGCTTGGATTAAATGACACATTATATATACAATCTTTTAGATGTAATTTAATTTATGTATTTGTTTTAGATAAAGAAGGTTATAGTTTTGTAACTTAAAATTTTATTGTAAAGTTATCTTTCAATGTAAAAACATATTGGTAATGTTTTCTTGTCATATAGTTTATAGAGAACGTATCTTTCCCCTAATGAGATATATGTTTCTTCGTATATTTCAAAATAGGTCACTTGAAAGAGAACCTCGATAAAAGAGAAGTTGTACATGTTATGGTATAAAAGGCTGGGTCACATTTCTAGAGATACAATTAGCAGATTAGTTAATGATAACATTCTCCCAACTATAGATTATGATGATTTAGAAACATATGATGACAGTTGCAGGAGTAAGTTAACCAAAATGAAGAAAAAGGGATCAAGTCATACTTATTACTCATTAGAACTCATTCATATGGATATATGTGAACCTTACAAATAAATTGTGTAATTCAAGATATTGTCTAACATTTATTGATGACTATGCCATTATAGACATATGTTCTTGCTTAAAGACAAGTCTAAATTTCTTAAAAATTTTAAGATCTTTAAGGCTGAAGTTGATAACAAACTAGGAATGATAATTAAAATTGTTAGATCTGATTGTGAAGGTGAATGTTGTGATAGATATGGGCTTTCAAGACAATAAAAATGTATGTCTGCCAAGTATATAGAATCATATGGAATAGTGGCTTAGTCCACTATACCAGGTAGTCTTGAGCAAAATGGTGTGGTTAAAAGGCAGAATCTCACCTTAAAGAACTTAATGAAGTCAATGCAAAGCAAGACTAACTTACCTTATTACCTTGAGAATGAAGTCATAAAGACTACCTAATATATACTTAATAGAGTCTCAAGTATATTAGTTTTAAAAACGCCTTTTGAAATTTGGAAGGGTTGAAGCTTGGCCTCACTCATCTTTATGTATGTGGTTACTCTGTTGAGGTATATTTGTACAATCCTTATAAAGATAAGTTGCAATCTCGTTTCACTTTTTTTTCTTTATGGATATCTCAACCACTCTAAATAGTATAAATTTTACTGTAAAGATGGAATATTTTGAGATGTGGAATTATAAATAATTAAGTTCCTAGGGTATAATGTCCATGTTGAGGGTGGTCCATCTGATCCTGATAAAGGTGGTCATTCTTAAACTTCAGATGATAGAAGTATATTTACCACAATTATTTTATATTCATCACTCATATTGTCAGAACCAGTGGATCAAAGTCTTAATACCATACCTATACAGGGATACGAACTACCTGTATAGACTAAGGTTCCTAAGGTACAAAAGCATATTAAACCACTTAATTTAGGAAGATTCACTAGAGTGAGAGGACTTGGTATCTCATTTGATTATGTAGTCTATTTAGGTGAACAAGATTATTATATTAAACATGTAATAGATACAATTACTTTTATAAAAGCTCTTTCTGTACCTCATGTATGTTTGTGGTAAGATACAATAAGGGATAAGATGCAATACATAAAGCATAATAAGGTATGGGAAATTGTAGATTTACCTCTTAACTACAAACTTATTAGTTGTAAATGGATTTATAAGACCAAGAAAACTTTTCGGGTAAAGTTGAGTAGTGTAAAGCCTGGTTGATTGCTAGAGGGTTCACTTAGGGAGAAGGCATTGACTTTAATATTACTTTTTCTCTTGCATCCTCTAAGGATACATTTAGGGTTACTATGACAACAGTAGCTCATTATGTTATGGATCTATATTAGATGGATGTTAAAATTGCTTTCTTGAATGAAGACCTTTGTAAAGAGTTCTATATGGAACAACCTGAAGGATTTTAGGATAAAGACAAAGTTGACATAGTTTGTAACTTGAGAAAATCTATATAGGTTGAAACAAGCATCCAAATAATGGTACCTAAAGTTTGAAGTGGTTATTACCTCATATTGAGATTATAGTTGTTTATTAGACCTATGATAGGAGGCCTAATAAGGTTACTATAAATAACTCCTAAAGTCTCCAACTATCTGCTTAAGTTTGTGGACGTTCAATTTTTCTGATTCGTTAAGATGCCCGAATATTAAGAAAGGCACAAAATGACGTTAACGACATAAAAATATACAATTTTCATATAGGTTGATCGAAACTTTTTAAAGCTTGTTCATGTGTTGAGGAGCTTGTTCAAGTAGTTCAACAGCTTGTTCACCCTCCAATGGATAGAAAAACTGGTTGTTCAAGTAGATCAACAGCTTGCTCACTGTCAAATGGATAGAAAAATTGATATTTTCCTTATTTTCTCTATTAATACAAGTTCATAGTTGACCTTGGATCCATAATTGGAGTTTGTGTTATGACTAACAATAACATTGTTTGGAGTTTTGTAATAATCACTCTTATAGCATGAATGCACTTTGGATCTTTTGAATTTTTAATTCTATTAGTATAATTATTTAATTTTAAAAAGCATGTGAAAAGCAATTATATGTTGAAAATTTTTTATATCTAATAAATTTTATTATTGAGATTAATAAATATTACTTATTCCTCTAAAGGAGAAATTAAAAAAAATCAAATTTTGCAAATTGTTTTCACGTATATAAAATGAAGCAACTTAAATTTTAACATAAAAAGCAACAACAATAACAATACTCATTGAGAGTCCTCCTAAAATGCAGGATCTGGAGATGTCAAGTAGTATACAATCTTATTCCTACCTGATACAGGGGCTATTTATGAAGGTTTTAACATAAAGAAAAGGCTTAAAATATTCTTTTCATTGATGATAGCAGAATAGATATAATGTTAGTTCTCCTTTCTATACCCATTTTAGACAAAAAAAAAAAAAAAGGAAGGAAAAATGTGATGAAGTAGTATTTTTGAAGCGCAACATTTAAAGTGTCCATTTCACTACAATGTACAAATCATCATCATCATTAAAGATGAAGAATGAACAATCTTCAGATTGGTTCGCGACTAACTTAGATTGCCTATATATGTCATTTTAATTGCTCTATCCCTTTATTCTTCCTAAACAGTACTTGAAAATATCTTTCTACACTTGCCAGAAGGTTGCAGCATGTGTTACTTTCTTCATTTTTCCTTAATACGAAACGGCTGTAAACATTTAAGTAAAAAAATCGACTGCTTTCAATGTCTTTTCATTATTTTTATGCCTATGAAATTAGTTATTATAATTATAAAATGTTCTGTTAAATTTTATATGTATTGATTGATTTCTGCATAATTTTTCGTTATTTTCAATTAAAGTTTCTTTCTAAAACTTATTATTTAGTAATCATAATTATTTTCAAAGATGTCACAAGTAATTATTACCACTAATAAGCATTTCAGGTGTTTCACAAAATTATGATATTTCTATATATAAATATTATTTACATAGGACCAAAATAACTCAATTATTACAACACATTAGAAAATAAGAACACTTTTTTAGATTCTTGTTATTTCTCAAATTTACAACTTTCAGAAGACTTAAGTCATCTTTCTCATATGAAAAAAAAAAATGAGCCCTACCTAGCTTAACATAGATGGTTTTTGTTATGAGGACATACCAAAATTTGTACTAAATGTAGTTGTATGCATAAGTTATTAACAAACTAAATACCTTTATACGAATTTTGTACGGACGATATGATGACTTTTGACTTCTTAATATTTTTAATGATTTATTCTTTACAAAAAAATTATATGGATTTAGTAATAAATCCCTGTGCATAAAAACTAGCTTTTATTGTAAATTATTTTTACTTTGCCTTAGGTAATTACATATGATCTATGAATAGACTTGTTTTGATATTAAACCACTAAATTATGTCATTCTTGCATAGTATGATGGTAATACCTCTATTTGAAAATATTACCTGAATAATTTAATATATGCATTCTATTCGATTCACTTAATTGTCAAAGAGTCTCAAAAGTCATAAAGTAGCCTGTAACTAGAGTAGAATGGTAAAGAAGGAACTGGAATTGTTCTTAGCTGGTACATTTATAGCGCCCTTACATTACTTGCTCCTACAAGTACAAGATTTGTAAGTTATAACCTTAAAATCTACCTGTAACGACCTGAAATGCTTGACAGCTTTAAAAATGGACTCTAAGTACAGGTAGTTGTTCCCTTGAAGCTTGGGCTAATTAAATATGAATATGGTCTTGTGGACATATGAAAAGCTGAATGCTGCTACAGAAAGAAAGAGACCAAAAGGAATGAACATAATAAACATTCACATTAATTACACAACAGATTTCCACTATCTGAAGGTTCTATCCTTTTTTTTTTCCATCCAATATGTGCTTGCTTCCTGTGAAATCCCAAGTCAAATTTCCGCTATCTGAAGGTTCTATCCTTTGATGAACCTTCCCATCTCAGGACCTGGTAATTAAGGAACTTAATAGATGGCTTTATCCACATGCGTATTGATCACAAGGCAATTAAACAGCATTCACCATGCAAGTGGCTGCCGGCAATTAATTTAGTAGAAAAATTATTGAGTCATATGACTGAAGTAAAGATGATGTATGTACAGCTTTAGCATTTCCTCGAGTTAAAAGAATTGTTGTAGAAAGATACTTGCGAAATCACTCCTGCATTATTATCTTGCTGTCTGTGGGACGTCAACTTAGAGTTGAAAAAGCCATATCTTCCTTGCCTGTTTTTCCTTCTAGGTTGACATGGTTTTGGGATAAAAACACCTGTACCTCTTCTGCAATTCTGCTGATACATAAATGAAGATTGTGCAGCTCGATAATGTGGTCCAGAGAAGGCCTGCAAAATTGAACAGAATCCAAGTTCCAACTACTGATTTAGCAGCTATATAAACAATGGATAGTTGAGCTGGCACAAAAGAGTTGCGGAAGAGCATAAAAGAAGGGAGGTTGCTATAACCTGGACAGAAACTGAAGGACAACTTGCAACTCGATCTTCATCATCATCCATGATGAGAATAGAAATCTGTCTGCTTAATTCAGCAAAGAACAAATCATCTTCTAACTCCAAACTCACTTCCATAGCAGTAGACCACCAGCTAAACACACACCAGTCTCTCTTTTTATGCTAAGAAGTTGCTTATTAGACACATAAACAGATAGTTCTTAAAGTTTCAGTCTTTTTCATGAAGTTCGTCTGGTTTTCTTTTCCCTCTTTTCCTTTCATTGACATGGAGATGTAGAGGGTATAAATAGAGGAAAAGCTAGAGATGGGGATGAGTTGAGAAAAAGAGACTGCATGTGGGTTGGTGGGGTCTAAATCGGCAGTTGGCCAATCTGGCCAAGACCCGCAAGAATCCGAAGCGGAATTTTATGCCTTTCTCTGTGATATTATCCAGTTGTTGAAATATATGGGGAAGGGAGAGGAGAGGCAATGCAGCAACGTCACACACACTTGGATATCTAATCTAAGATAGCCTCAATGTCTCTAACATTTACACTTGGCTGTAAGCGTGTGTGAGGTGTCTTGGTCTCTCCTTCAAAAGCGCTCATGTATTTATGTATACATCAATCAGGGAACAGGGTATGTTTTAGAATTCATAGTCCCGATTCCACTGGATAGACATATTGATGGAAGATGAATCTATTTGAATCCGTAAATCTTATCTGACCGGGTACTGTAGTCGTATATTATTGAACTTAAGCTACAACCCAGTAAAACTAGTTAAAATATGAAAGCTTTTGGTCCGCCTCTCTTAATTGGGTGGTTGTACATAGTTATTGGTCTTAGACAGCACTCCGCATGAAATGATGTTTGGGATCTTTAGTTTATTTATAACATTGAAAACTGTGGGTCTCAGCTGTGGATCTTTAGTGGCATATTGGTTTGCTGGTGGCAAGTGCAACCTACCAAAGTATCCTTATCTCTTGGAGTCACCGATTTTTTTGTTACCACTTGCTAGCACCCCAACTGTGATGATTTTCTCACATTCAAGGCATGTAATCCCATGTATGAGCTGCCTGCTCCTAAAACTTTCTTAGGTTGCCTATCGAAAGCCTTCTCAATCAACTTTTGAAACTAGAAGCAGCACAATGCAAGGATGAGCAATTTAGCTTCTGACGTCCGCGGATTTCAATTGAAATTGGTGTGAAATTGCGTCGCTTTTGACATTGTTATCTGTTGATGAGGAAAAGGACATTTAACGTAAACAAATGTGGAAATTGGGATTAGATGGATATGATAAAAATGAAAGCCGCTATTCTTACGAGTTGAACTGGTCTGCGCTTTATATAAGCCTCACTATACATAAACCTAATCTGCTTAAAATCTTTCTTGATAACACCATATCACCATGATGACCAAGTCACAGTCGAACTGTTTTTTTTTTTGCTCGGAAAAATTAAAAGAATTAAATTATGATAGTGAACGTCTTTAAAACAGAAGGAGAGCAACCAAAGAAACGTCGTTAGCATTTTTATGGCGATTAATAAATCTGTAAAGCATTGAGCACGATGAACGAAAGCTCTAGCCTCTCCCACCCTAATGGTTCCGATGGGGCAAACTTCCAGTCTGAAGACGAAGATCGCACAACGAAATGAGTCAAGATACGGGACAAGGAAGATATACAGGATGCTCCCATGGGAGAAGGGAAGAAAAATTATAGTGCAGCGATTACTTCACCTAAAGATTCTAACGATGAGAAAGTGGAATGGATGCGAATGGAAGATGTGAATTTTGAAGAAGGCGATATTAACTTGGTTGTGAAAGAGAAAGGTGTGGCCATTGAATTATCCGAACCTTTTAAACAATAACTCCTGAAGCCATGGGAACCATCGGTGGTTCTCAAAGTTTTAAGTCGTAATGTTGGATACCAAACTCTATGCAACCAATTGAGAATCATATAGAAAGCGGCAAAATCTTTTAGGGATAATGAGTTTTTCCTTAGTCCAATTCTCTACTATGACAGATTATCTTCATGCACTAATTGAGGGTCCCTAGTCTATCTTGGGTCATTGTTTGGTTGCTCAACCTTGAAGTCCGGCCTTTTGGGCTTATGAGTAGTATATCACACAAGTGGTTGTTTGGGTTAGGTTCTCAAATCTTTATGTGAATTGGTATCATCTAAGAATTCTTAATACTATGGGCAATATGATTGGGAATACTGTCAAAATTGATATCAATACAACGAAGTCGTCTGGAAAATTTGCGCAAGTTGCAGTTGACATTGATTTGGACCAACCTGTTAAAGGTCATATTTTGATTGAGAACATTGAACATAAGGTATCTTACGAGGGATTGCCTCAAATTTGTTATATTTGTTGTCGTATAGGACATAAAAGTCTCTTTTGTCCAACATGCCGTGATCAGGAGCAAACATCGACAAAAACTAGTGGTGGTGGAGTAGTAAATACCCATGGCTGGGATGAAACAACCACCAAAGGATTCTAATGATGACGATGCACTTGGTCCCTGGATTCATGCTAGGAATAATTCTCGACGCAATCATAGGAGGGAGGGTGGCAATTCAATCCTTAAAAATTAGAAGGATAGTAATTGCTTTAAACAGAGGTCTCGTTTCTCTCTATTATTTGAATATGAAGCTGATGAGTTGGAGCCAATAATGGTGCCTGTTAGAAATGGTCCAACACTTAAACCGGTCTATCCTAACCAAGCCCATTTCAGCAAGGGAACTGGTGACTTCTCCAACAGGAAACTTCCTGTTCAGGCCCAAACACCTTTAAATCTAGCAACCACTAATTGTCTCTTCCCTGATACTACTCGCACAACTTTACTTCCTCTTAAAGGATTACTGGAACCTCATACTATTTTTGAAATTCTTAATGACACATCCCGTAATTTGGTTACCCGAGCTGTTGAAAATATAACATTGTTAAGGGACATGGATAGTGATGTTGACATAGATATCATTGGTGAAGTGGTGGAGACTCCTAAACCTCATGACCTACATAAGTAAGATTAAATCTACTGGTAAATCCTCCATTCCCATTAAAAAGACTCATTGCAAAGTAGCCACTGGTCATAAGAACAAAAGTCTTATTCAATAAAAAACTTAAGGGTAAGGAGGTTTCTACTGGTTCAGATGATGATCATGCCTTCTATGATTCTATCTCTTCTGAGGAGGAGATCGCTATGGATACTTAACTTGCTGTTATCTACTGTGTCATTTACTTCCTTATTATTTATCCTTTTAATGATGAATCTAATGACATGGAATTGTCAAGGGGCTTTGAGTCTGGAATTTTGTCGAGTTCTTAAGCATTATGTTTCTTCTCATAATTTGAAGATTTTGGTGTTAGTGGAACCTCAAATTAGTGGAGTAATTGAGTCCAGAACGATTAAAAAGCTTGGATTCCCATGCTCTCATCGAGTGGAAGCTCAGGGATTAGCTGGTGGTATTTGGATTTTATGGAGAGATGATAGCATTCAAGTGAATATTCTTTGTAATCATAGACAATACATTCACATACAGATCTCCACAGATACTTCTTCCTTTCTTTCACTGCAGTCTATGTTAGTCCTATGCCTCATCTTCGTACTAGTTTATGTGATGATTTGGAGGAGCTGTCAACTACGATTTTATAACCGTGGGGTTTAGGGGGTGACTTTAACTCATTCTTACATGTTGAGGATGAAAAAGGAGGCAATCTTAGAGGCTCTAAACCTTCCATTCATTTTCAAAGATTTATGGATGTTTGCAAACTCCTTGATTTGGGTTTCATGGGCTCCCAGTTTACTTGGAAGCAAAGTAATATATATGAAAGACTTGACTAGGCTTTGGGAAATGTGGAATTTCGAACTCGCTTTCCTACCCTTACTATCAGTCATCTGCCTCGTATTCAATCTGACCATCTTCCTCTACTTTGGAAATTTAATGTGGGTATTTCCTTGCCTAGGATTCGAACTTTCAAATTCCAAGTTGCATAGGCTTCTCATGAGAATTTTAGTGTCTTTGTTAAGGAGAACTAAAATACAGATTCTACTCTCTTGGATGCAACTTCTTCTTTTATCTCTAAGGTGAAGCAGTGGACTATTGATGTGTTTGGCCATATTGAGAAGCGAAAATGTAAACATCTGACTCGCCTAAGTCACTTAACCAAAAGTTCAATTCGTTACTTGACCAATTAGAACGACAACTTCGTCTGGAACTTGAAGCCACTCTTGCTCAAGAAGAACACATTTGGTTCCAGAAATCTAGGTTAAAATAGATTACTTTTAGTGATCATATATAACCTACTTTCATGCTTCTACAATGGTCAAGCGTAAACACCAATTAGCAAGGGGTTTGAAACTTGAAGATGGCACCTAGTGTATAATCATGAGGACTTAAAACAATTGGGTTTTAACTATTTTAAACATTTATTCTCTGATGATACTACTGGCTACATTAATTTTCCTCTGGAGGGCTCTTTCCCAAGCATGTCAAGTGCTGCATACTCGTCCATTTCTCTTTTGATCTTTGATTTAGAGGTTAAAACGACATTTTTTGAAATGCATCCTCATAAAGCCCTTGGTATAGATGGTTTACATGCTTTCTTTTATCAAAGTTAGTGGGATGTAGTAAGATCATCTCTTTGTAAATTTATCCGAGATGTTTTTCAGTATGACTATTAGAACTCTGAAGTTAATTGTACTCTTCTGTCTTTGATTCCTAAGATCGAGTGACCAGAGAATATTACTCAGTTTCAGCCGATTGGACTTTGTAATGTTTCCTACAAACTTATTACTAAGATCATAGTCAATTAGCTCAAACCTCTTCTCCCCCAACTAGTAGCTCCAACTCAGAACAGTTTCGTTCCTGGATGCCATATCTCTAGTAATATTACTATTGCTCAAGAAGTTATTCATTCCATGCATCGTAAGCGAGGTAATTCAGGTTGGATGGCAATCAAGATTGATCTTGAAAAAGCATATGATCATTTGAAATGGGACTTTATCCTAGATACGCTAATGGAATTAAATCTACCTCAGAGCTTGATTTCTCTAATTATGAAATGCTTGACTAGTGCTTTCATGCGTGCTTTATGGAATGGTGAAACCTTAGAGGTTTTTTATCCTTCCCAAGGCATTAGATAGGGTGACCTATTATCTCTTTACATTTTTGTTCTTTAACTTGAGCTTCTTGGCCATTTGATCAATCATGCTGTTTCTACTAGTTCGTGGATATCTATCAAGCTTAATCATGGTGGCCCTCCTCTCTCTCATCTGTTCTTTGTCGATGATATGTCGTTATTTACAGAAGCAAGTTTATCTCAAGTTAAGGTCTACCTTGATCTTTTTTGTACAAGCTCAGGGCAGAAAGTTAGCAAGGCTAAGACAAGGGTCTTTTATTCTCCTAATATATCTCCTGCGTTAACAAGGAATATTTGTCGAGCTTTTGAATTTCAACATACTACTAATCTGAGGAGATACCTAGGTCTTCCTTTATTACATAAACGTGTGTCCAAACACACGTACAACCATATGGTGGATAAAATTTAGAAGAAACTCAATGGTTGGAAGGTTGACAAGCTCTTTTTAGCAGGTAGTATCACTTTGGTCCAATCTGTCTTGGCCACAATCCCTAATTATACTATGCTGACCTCTAAATTTCCAATTTCAGTTTGTAAGCACATTGATAAGCTATGTCGGGATTTTGTATGGGGATCCACAGCAGACAAAAAATAGATCTCTCTCCTTAATTGAAACATCGTTTGTTAAGACAAGGATTGTGGTGGTTAGGCATCCATTCAACTCGGACTAGCAAATGCTCAGATGGTGTCTTTTAATAGAGGATTCTGCACTTTAGGTGCAAGTTTTACGTGGAAAATATTGATTGGATATATCTAACCTTCCTGAAAGTTTGCTGTGTAAGAATGGATCAGTAATTTGGAAATGAATATGTGATGTCTAGATGCTTTTATTATAGGGAATTAGCTGGTTAATTAGGGATGGGACTTAAGTATGATTTTGGACTGATCCTTAGGTGACGGCTGGTGTCTTGCTTGTCAATTTCGCACTTCATACGATCCCTACTCATTGGATTGATGATCCAGTGGCAGCCTACATTATAAGTTCAGGTTGTTGGGATTGGCATCGACTCCAAGGTTATCTTCCAGCTTCTTTATGTCTTACTATTGCAGCTATTCATCCACCTTCTTTGGATTTGGGTTTGGATAAAATGATGTAGAGTTTTTTGGGAATAAGGGCAGTTTCTCTTCTTCTTCAGCTTATTCCATGTTATGTGGAAATCCCAATCCCAATCCTCAAGATTCTTTGTGGTGAATTATTTGGAATTGGCAGGGACAGCAATGAGTGTGAACCTTCTTGTGATTGGTGGGTCATGATGTTCTACTTACCAATCAATAGTGTTGTAGAAGGCATTTGACGGGTGATCCTTCTTGCTCTCGGTATGGTGAGGCTATTGAATTTAAGCTTCATGTTCTCAGGGATTGTATTTATACAAGAGGGGTTTGGAATAAATGGTCTGTCACGCATTTCATTTCTAATTTCTATCATTTAGACCTTTATAGTTGGCTTCGTACGAATCTTTGTTTTAGTAATTAAATGGTGAATAATGGCAATTGGCCCCTATAGGTTAGTACTATTTGTTGGCAAATTTGGAAATGGAGGAATCTAGATACTTTCCTTGAATATCTCACTATTGAAGATCCCTTTTGGGTAATTGATAGGCAAGTGAAACAAGTACAGGTGGCCTTAACCATTAAATGTGTTTCTTTTATTCAACAATGAGTTGAGAGATTGATTTGTTCGCATCCACCTCCGATAAATTGGGTGAAATTGAACACTGACAGAGCCTGTTGGGGGAGCTTGAATCGAGCAACAGCAGGTGGTATTTTTAGAGATAGCTCCAGTAGCTGGCTTCATGGATATTCTTACAATATTGACATCTGCTCAGCTATGCAAGCAAAGCTTTGGGCAATCTTAGATGGTCTTTAGTTAGCCTGGGATTTGGGATTTCATCAACTAATTGTTAAATTTGATTCTATGGCAGTGGTTACTAGTTTGCATGATTATCATTCCAATGACCATGTGTCTCAACTCATTAGTGCCATAAGATTTACGTTATAGAATCATTGGCAGGTTTGGATCCAACATACATACAACCAACCATTATATTGACTGGCTAGCTAATAATAGACTCCTTTTAGAATCAGGATTACAGAGTTTTACCACTCCTCCTCCAAGATGTTATTCCATTGTTGTTTAGAGTATAAGTGGTTTTTCCTTTCCTTGTAAGTGCATGATGTAATTCTTTGTTTCTTAGGGTTTCGCCCTCCTTTCTATTAAAAAAATGGATCCTTATGAGAAAAAAGAAAATCAGGACGTAATTCGTGTTTTTAAACAGATAGAGTGGGAAAGAAGTCATATTTGTAAAATTTCATCCAGGGCTCAAAGAGGTGAGTCTAGTAGTCATATCAGATCAGCAGTGCAATGCACACAAAGTCTTCAAGAGCCATGGCCATAGCTTGAACCAAGCTTATATAAGTCATCTTAAACAAGGAAAAAAATAAAAAAAAACTCTTTTGTGGGGGGAAAGATAAAGGAGTGTATAAATAAAAATGAATACATCAAAATAATCTGATTTTGAAAATGCAGACTCGGACACTTTTGCTCATATTGGACATTAGGCTAAAAAAATTCGTATATGTAGTTGAGAGGAAGATCCTCCACCATGCACGAAGTTGTCTAATAATGCTGCAATCATAGGAGAGCAGATAGTGGAAGACAGGGAGGTAGAACTGGCCTGGCCAAAAGAGGATCTGATTGAGATTAAGGAAGGCGATATAATACCTATTCAGGAGGCATAAGGGGGTTGCATTGAATTATCCCATACATTCAAATCGCGTCTAGAAAAATAGTGGGAAAAAGTAGTAATTGTGAAACTGATTGGCAAATGTGTGGGTTATAAGTTGTTATGCTTTCGCCTAAAGCTAATGTGGAAATCGACTAGTCCCATGAAGGAGGTAGATTTGGAATATGATTTTTTCTTAGTGAACTTCATTGAAGGAGAAGACTTTATCATTGCTTTAACTAATGGTCCTTGGGTAATTCTTGGCCATGCTCTGTCAGTTCAATGCTGGAATCCTGCGTTTCGACTATCGCAAGGAAAAATTACAAGGACGATGGTCTGGATCTGTTTTACCAAGTTGCCTATTTCTCGATATCATCCAATGATACTCACAACTTTGGGTAATTTTTTCAATCGGACAGTTAAGATTGATGAAACAACCATGCTTGCTTAATGGGGAAAATTTGCCAGAATTGTAATGGCAGTGTTCCACTACGTTCACAAGTGGAGCTAGATGGTGAAACTTTAACGGTGACTTGCGAGGGTCTGCGGCAGATTTGCTTCCAATGTGGAATCGTGGGTCACGATTCTGGGAACTACATGTATAGGCAAAACATTCAGGCAGGTCATCATTAACCATTATATAATACGGTGGTAGATATTCTGACGATGGAGGTTGGGCTACGCAGAGAACAAATAGAGACGTTGAAGAAGCGACAAAAGAGCTATATAGACTATGGATATAGGTTTAAGGGAAACCTCAACGTCACCCGCAAAGCTCTTAGCTCTAGTAAGCATCACGCAACCCAAAAGATATCCATCGAGTGTGAGGATCTCGATTCTCAGTTTTGTCAGAAACAGAAATACTGGTTGGTATTAATGATAAGCCGTCAACTTCACATACATATAGAATATCATCAGGGATAGAATAAAGGGTAGATTCATAATTAAACATGGAGGTGTTAAGGTCTCAGTCTCATGGGCTATGGTCAAATACTCATGGACCAAGACTAAAGTTGAAGGTTGTGATTAAGGGGACAAAGGTGGCCTAAAAGGAGTAGGGCACTATGGAACGTAATTCCAAAAGTCCAACTAAGAAAGTACTAGACTTTTCTACAAAACTATAACCTTTATACAGCTCCAAGGAGAAACATATGGCAATCTGTTTAAGCTCCCATACCGAACTTCTTTGTGATAGTAAATCCTATTTGGTAATGGAAATGGTTAAGGGTGAGAGTGACTGCCCAATGGATGGCATTATGGAAATCGTGGATCCTCGATTTAACAGAGAGGACCAAAGCATAATTCCTCTTTCCAAACCTCCAGATCCCATGGACAGTGAGATTAGGATGGAGGAGGACTCTGTATAGGGAGATGTTGAAGAGATGATTCCGCAAACTCTGAGTGGAAGCATCGGCGATGGGTGTGAAGAAATTAGGAGCCCCTTTGGGCTTAGGAGTGTGCTTTTCCATCCTCGATATTTTTATGTCGATTATCATTTGGAAATGTCAAGGGGTTGGAGGGGGTTAGATTTTAAGTTATTTTGCAAAATTATATTATCTATAAACCAAGGATGTTGGTCCTAGTTGAAACCAGAATAAGTGGCTGACAAGCAAAAGATGTTGTGTGTAAATTAGGTTTTGATTCTTCCATCTGAGTTAAGGCTGATGGTTTTGCTGGAGGTATTTGGATGTTATGGAAATTAGATTTCGAAGTCTCTATTGTGGTTGCTCACAGACAATTTATACACACCAATATCACGTGTGGGTCCTCAACCTTTGCTTTTACTGCAGTTTATGGTAGTCCTCATTTTGCTACTAAAAAATTCTTATAGCCATATTTGCAATGGATTGGAAGTCAAGTTTCCAAACCCTGGATCATAGGAGGTGAATTTAATGCCAAATTATTTAGTATTGATAAAAGGAGAGGCTCTCATTCCATACTGGTAGTCCACAAACATTTTAAGGCGTGTGTGCATTGTTGTGAACTCCATGATTTAGGATATGTTGGGTCTAAGTATACATGGAAGAGGGGGAATACTCAAGCTAGACTGGATAGAGTATTTTGTCTTTGAAATGGCTGGAGACATTCCCACATGTGACAAACAAACATCTACCTTTTTTTTGGCTCAGATCATTGGTCGAAGTTGATTGAATTTGCCAAAATGTATCTGAGTGAATTGCGCTAGCCCGTGTATCACTTCCAATCAGCCTGGTTAGCTTACGAAGATTTTGATAAGGTGGTGGAAGAAAATTGGCCCCCAACAACGACAAATTTGAGTAACACCTTAGCCAATTTTTCTACACAACTCATATGATGGAACAAGCTTGTTTTTGGTAACATTTTCCATTAGAAAAAATGTTTATTAGCTCAGCTGGAGGGCATACAAAGGGCAATGGAGTTTGATAATTCTGACTCGCTATTGGTGTTAGAGTATAAGTTCCGCGAATAATTAAATCAAGTCCTTCGTAAGCAGGAGATCTACTGGAATCAACAGTCCTGATATATATGGATGTCACAGGGAGATTGAAATACCAAATACTATCACACCATAGCTATGGAGAAAAGGAGGAAGATGAAGATAAAGCGATTAATTGATAATGATGGACATATGATTTCTGATCCTAAGCAAACGCGACAGCTGGCTGAGAATTATTTTGAAAAGTTGTTTGATACTAATGATGATATTACATTTAGGTATCCAATTTCTAGTGCCTTTCCTAGTTTACTAAAGGAGTCAGTGTAGGAATTTATTGAATCAATCCTAGCTGCAAAAATACAAAAGGTAGTTTTTGAAATAAGTCCAAACAAAGCCTTGGGGTTAGATGGTTACAATGCTTTATTTTTTCAGAAAAATGGGGAAAGATTGGACCCATAATAGTGGACTTTGTACAAAAAATTTTCCAAAATGAGAGACAGGAGTCGAAGGTGAATAAAGCTATTCTGTTACTGATTCTCAAAGTACCATCCTCAAACTATATTACTCAATTCTGACCTATTAGCCTCTGCTCGATGTTATACAAGGCACTTTCGAAAGTGATAGTGAATTGACTGAAGCCTCACCTTGATTCCCTAGTGGCTTATACTCAATGCAGTTTTGTTCCAAGCAGGCATATAATGGATAATATTATAATTGCTCATGAGGCAATACATTCGATGAGAAGGAAGCAGGGGAAGACTGGCATTCTTGCAATTAAAGTTGATTTAGAAAAATTATACAACCGCCTTAGTTGGGATTTTATCAACGACATGCAAAGGGATATTGGAATAACACAACCCTTAACCAGCCTCATTAAGAAGTGTATATTCACGGTTTCAATGCGAGTTTCTTAGAATGGAAAACTCTCTAATCGTTTTACCCCTGCAAAGCGTATAAGGTAAGGTGACCTTTTGTCGCCTTATCTCTTTGTGCTCTGCATGGAAAGGTTGGGTCATCTTATATCACGTAAGGTGTAAAAAGGGAATTGGAAACCATTTTCCATGACCAAAAATAGGCCTTCTATCTCACATCTATTCTTTGTAGATGACTTGGTTCTATTTGTTGAAGCATCGCCATCTCAGGTTTAGATGGTTTCACAGGTGTTGGAAACTTTCTGTAGGGCTTCAGGTCAGAAAGTAAGCAAAGATAAAACCAGAATTTATGTAACATCCCATTACCCATGTTAAGGCTAGAATAGTAAATTATGAGAAATTTATGTGAAATTAGGAAAAAGCACGACATGCATAAGTTAATTGTGACATACACATTTATTTTGTACATTCATATGATTGTACATGCATTCATTGGCATTTCCGAGTAAATTGGTTTATAAATGGAAATTGTGGATTAAATTAGAGTTTATTAAATGTGATTTGACAATTTTTGGTATATTTTGGATATTTTGAAATTTTTGGTGAATTATTTTAGCTGAAAATTTATTTGGAGAAGAATTTAATTATTTTGGATTTTTGGTGAATTTTTGAAAATTTTGAAAAATTGGGGTATTTTTTTAGATTAAGAAAAATAAGAGATTGATTAAAATGTGACAAATGGCTAAATTGTATTGAGACAAATGGTTTGTATCTATGATGATAAGTGGCTGTTTGGGTTGAGAGACATGTGCATATACATGCAAAATGCCACGCACTGTATGAATTCGATGAAGCTTTCCTCTATTGTTGTTTCTTCACACCGAAGGTTTTGACAAAATATAGAAACTCTCTTTACTTTTACAGCACCGAATCCAGTCCATATATTTATTATTTTATCACTAATTATTGCTTTTTCCTTAACCCACCGAAAGCTTTGTCTACTCTTCCTGTTGGAGTTTTCACTGGAAATAAAAGAGTGTTGTGCTTTCTTTTCCATGGTCATGCTTCGTTTTTCTAATTATAACTTGAGCTGTAGATATCTGAATGAGTTGATTTTTAATTCATATTAAACTAGAGACTTGTCTACAAATTTCTTGAAGAAGTTGAATTCTGATTCTGTCTCTAAGGCTTTCAAATTTGGCATGAAACTGCATCTTAGTTTAGGTTGTAGCATTACCAGGGACAGAAATCATGTCTTGAGGTTATTGAATAAACTGTATTGATGTAGGCTGATTTAGATTAAGGTGTCTTCACTAAAGTTGTAGATTATTCTCTTAGATTTAAATTGGTATAAAGTTTGTAATTTTTGGATATATGAGCTGAAAGATATGAGTTGTACAATTCGAGTGTATGATCATATACTAGCCAAATGTCCAAATATACATAGTCTATGGTATTGTGAGCATAACTCATATTGTACTAAATTAAATTAGATGATCTTAGAGTCATTCAAAACTTAAGACATTGTTGAACAATTTTCCAGAAGAAAGTGTTGCCTAATTTTGCCATTTACTTTATCAGATTTAGTATGCAAAATTGACCTATATGTGTATTAGAAGAAAAATCTGAAGTGGTCAATGAAATTATGAAATTATTTTGACATTGTTTTGTTTTGGTCCAATTATAAATATACAAATGATATTAATGAGGGCTTTGATATCTGAATGTTTTGATGATTAGGATCAATATGATACCCCAAAATTGTCATTGAATATGCATTGTGCATACTTTCTATACATTGATGTGCATAAAAGAACACCTAAACATTTGTGCAACAATGTGATATTTGTGAATGTGTTATGTATGTTATAGAGGAGCACATTGGATGCCAGTTAGATATTGCTGGACCATCCAGGCAATAGCTTCTTGGAGCATGCTGTGAGTTAACCTAGATGATTTCCTAGGATTGATTTGATTTGAATTTAATTTGATTTGTTAAACTTCCAATATTATTGAACTATTTGTGAGTTGTTTCTGGATTCTGGACCTGAGGTCTAAGGAGTTTAATATTTGGGCATGTATTAGGAGTGTTTTGATTTGATATGAATTCGATATTTGATTCTCAATGAAAGTTGAATGCCGGACTTAGGTACTGTGACTGTGAAATTTTGTCTGAGCATTTATATAAGATTGGGATATATGAGATATTCAAATTTTGTTGCATTTCATAAAATGCATGCTCAGATAAATGCGTTATGTCTTGAGTTGCCAGTATGAAGCACTTCCACGTAGAGCTTTGCTCTTTGATATATGTTTTACACGTAGAACTATGATCCGTGATTCTGTTCTGACTGAGCCCTATGGGCCAATATTTGTATAAGTATGTGATAGGCACTTAGTCACAACAATAAGAACGAATGTGAGTCTTATGCATATAGTGTTCATATAAGATTGAAATTCATGAATGATTTGTAAAGCTATAATGAGTGACCATATATTATGCCATGATGTGTGAGTATCTGAAAAATAATTATATGTTTTGAATGAATATCTATGATATATATGATGTGTATATGTAATCCAATGAATTCATCAATGATGGTTCACTCATTGAGTTTGCAAAACTCATTAAAAAATTGCAATGTGGTTTTTTAGGTACAAGACAAGAGACCTAGTTCCTTAGTCAGGAATTAAGGAATAGTTTGAATAGAGAAATGACTCATAGGTCTATCAATTGACACCATAAGTGATATAGACTTTTGTTATTTTTGTAGTTTTGCTAGAACCTGTATAAGGTTTTGTAAATATTTTTTTGATGGAAACAATGTAAGCTTTATGAATGAATGAAGTGAATGGTTTAAAATTTCGTGACTTTCGAGTATGTTAGATGATGCCATGTGTAAGTTGGATTTGTTATTGCTCCAACATACCATTTTCATAGGGTATGTACTTGAATGTCCTTCGGGTATTCAGGTATCTACCTTGTGGTAGTGGGATGTTGTATTTTTGGTATCAGAGTATAGTTTGGCATCTTTAGGGACAAATATGAGTTGAGATATGATAGTTAGTGAGATATTCCGATCACTAGTGATCACAACTTTTTTTTGTTATAGGTAACCTTCCATAAGAGATCATATTGGAGAGTTAGTTGACATGGAGTCCACGGGAGTCAATTTAGAGTCTATTGTACCTAAGTTCGCTCAGATGCCTAAGTTGAGAAAACAAGGGGCTGTGGACTTCTATGGAAGTACAAACCCTGCTGAAGCATAAGGATGGCTTGAGCAAACTGAAAGAGTGTTCGACCAGATGGACTGTGAGGTAGATGAGAAATTCGACTATGTTGTCTCACTCTTGCAAAGTCCTACATATCAGTGGTGGAAAACCGTTCCGGGCAGCACCACCAGACCTTGTAGTTTGACATGGGAGGATTTCCTGAGAGTGTTCCGAGAGAACTACATGCTGAATATTTACATGAATCAGAAAATGAAAGAATTTTTATACCTAAAGCAAGGCAGACTCATAGTGGCAGAGTATGAGATAAAATTCAATGAGCTAATGGGATATGCAACTGCATTGATCCCAACTGAAGAAGAATAGATGATTTGAGGATGGTTTGAACATGGAGATCAGAACTAGACTAAACATTTCTAACTTGAACAGTTTTACAGAACTCTAAGCAGCCTCGATTAGAATTGAACAATTGTTAAAAGATGGTCAAGCAGAAAAAAACAGGAGGTTAGAGGTAAGAGGCAGGATGAGTCTCAAGCTGATTCGGGCAGAAGCTTCAGAAAGCGTCAGAACAGATGATCTCGATTCCAGTCTAGATCGAGACAATCTAGATCTTGAGGAATAGGTAGATTTGTTTAGTCTGGGGGAGGCAGAGGTCAGATGCCTGCCAGTCAGTCACAACGATTGCCTGAATGTGAGCACTATGGTAAAAAGTATAGTGGTGAGGGTTGGGGGATATCGAGAGCATATTTTCGATGTGGCTCATATGGGCATCAAATCAAAGATTACCTTGAGATGTTGGAAACACAGTCTAGAGCTAGAGGAGGAACTATGACTGAGACTACAGTTTAGCGGAGTAGAGCTGGCATAACTGTACAGAGAGGCAAAAGTAGAGGTAGGACTCAGTCAGTAGGGCCCAGTGTCAAAACTGAGGTGCAGAGCAACTAGCTGCAATCTCAAGCTAAGGTCTACGCCATTACTAGACAGGAGATACAAGACTCCCCATATGTGGTAGCAGTTATGTAGAATGCTTTTAATTTTGAAGCATATGCACTGGTAGATCTAGGATCTACACATTTATTCATCACTTCGCATCTAGCATCTAGATTGCATTATGAGCGTGAGACATTGAGATGTGGATTAGTGGTGAGTACTCCAGTGGCTAGCATAACAGTGATTGGTGAGGTATGTAAGAGGTGTATAGTTCGAATTGATCAGGCAGATTTAGAAGCTGATTTAATTATATTGAAACTGAGAGAGATAGACCTCATCTTAGGTATGGACTGGCTCATTGCTCATAGGGCAGTGATGAATTGTTATACTAAGGAAGTAGTGCTTGAATCTCCTAATTAGCCAAGAGTGGTGTTTTGAGGAGTTAGTCAGGCAGTGCTACCCCGACTAATTTCATTTCTGAGTGCCTTGAGATTGAATTGAGGTGGATGTGAGGCTTATCTGGTCCGCGTGGTGGATACTAGAAATGAACAAATCATTTAGCACATTCCAATTGTTAGGGAATTTTTGGATGTGTTTCCGACTGAACTATTGGGACTACCCCTAGATAGGGAGATATAGTTCACTATTGATATTGTCCCAGGTGCCGCTCCTATATCAATTCCTCCATACAGGATGGCGCCTGTTGAACTGAAGGAACTGAAAACCCAGTTGTAGGAATTGTTAGATAAGAGTTTCATCAGGCCTAGTGTGTCACCTTTGGGAGCTTAGGTATTGTTTGTAAAGAAGAAAGATGGAAACCTAAGATTGTGTATTGATTACCGATAGTTGAATCGGATAGCGGTTAAAAATAAATATCCATTGCCGAGGATTGATGATTTGTTTAATCAGTTACAGGGAGCTTAGATGGTCACAAAGTTAGACTTAAGATTGGGATATTACCAGCTGAAGATATCTGAGAAGGATGTTCCCAAGAGTGCATTTAGAACCAGATATGGGCACTTTGAGTTTTTGGTAATGCCATTTGGATTGACTAATGCTCCAGCAGCTTTTATGGCATTGATGAATAAGGTATTTCAACCTTATTTAGATCAATTTGTAATTGTCTTTATTGATGACATTTTGGTGTACTCAAAGTGTAGAGAAGATCATGTGGCACATCTGAGAATGGTTCTTCAGATAATGAGGGAGAAACAGTTATATGCCAAGTTTAGCAAGTGCGAATTTTGGCTTGATCAAGTAGTATTTCTTGGTCACATCGTGTCTGGACAAGGCATTCAGGTGGACCAAAAGAAAATAGAAGCTGTAATGAAGCAGAAGGCTCCGAAGAATGTGTCTGAGATTCAAAATTTCCTTGGATTAACTGGGTATTACCGAAGGTTTTTTTAGGGGTTTTCATTAATTTCAGCCCCTTTGACAAAACTTCTGAGAAAGAATGTGCCTTTCAGATGGAGTGATGATTGTTAGAGGAGTTTTGAGGAGCTAAAGCATCAATTAACTTCAGCACCTGTGTTAGCTATCCCATCGAATTCTGGAGGTTATGTTGTGTATAGTGATATGTCGTATCAGGGTTTAGGAGGTGTCCTAATGCAGCATGGTAAAGTAATAGCATATGCATCGAGATAGTTGAGGTTTCATGAATTTAACTACCCAGTTCATGATCTGGAACTTGCTGCAGTAGTGTTTACCCTAAAGATCTAGAGACATTACCTATACGGTGAAACCTTTCAGGTATCTATTGATCATAAAAGTTTGAGATATCTGTTGAGCCAAAAAGAGTTAAATATGAGATAGAGGAGGAGGATAGAATTGTTAAAAGATTATAATTGTACAATTGAGTTTCATTTTGGCAAAGCTAATGTTGTAGCTAATGCATTGAGTAGGAAATCATATAGCAGTGTGGTATAAGTACAGTTATCGAGGTTACCGACCCTAGTTCAATTGAGAGCATTGAATATTGAATTAAATTTGGAGCAAAATGATACATTGATAGCTACTTTGAAGTTGAGACCTGTTTTAGTCGATGTTGAAAGAATCAAAGAGGTTCAGAGCAGAGATCCAGATTTAGTGAAGTTAATTAAGAAGTTGAAAGTGAATCTAGATTCTGAGTTTGAAGTAAGAGATGATACTTTGAGGTTAAAGCAAAGACTATGTGTGCCCAACGTTGAGAATTTGAGGAAAAAGATTTTAGAGGAAGCACATTTAGCAACTTATACTATGCATCCTGGTACTACCAAGATGTTTAACACACTCAAACAACATTACTGGTGGCCTGGCATGAAAAAGCAAGTAATGGAATTTGTTTCTAAGTGTATAACTTGCCAACAGGTTAAGGCTGAGCATTAGGCTCCAGTTGGGAAATTATATTCGTTATCTATTCCAGAGTGGAAATGGGAACGAATCACGATAGATTTCGTTATAGGTTTGCCGAGAACTCCGAGGCAACATGATGCCATTTAGGTCATTGTGGATAGACTGACCAAATTGGCTCATTTCTTGCCAGTGAGAGAAAATCTTTCACTAGATCAGTTAGCTCAGCGATATGTGATGAGGATGTGAGGTTACATGGGGTTCTAGTGTCCATAGTTTTGAATCCTAGATTTACCTCTAGATTTTGGGGTAGTTTACAAACAACTTTGGGTATCAAACTGAATTTTAGTACGACCTTTCATCCTCAGACAGATGGTCAGAGTGAGAGAATGATTGAGACTATCAAGGATATGCTCAAAGCTTGTGTTTTGGAGTTTCAGGGAGCATAGGATGAATATATAGTTTTGATTGAATTTGCTTATAATAATCAGTATCACAGTAGTATTGGTATGGCTCCACATGAGGTGTTGTACGGCAAGAAGTGTCGTTCGCCTTTATACTAGGATGAAAAGGGTCTAAGAATTGTTAAAGGCCCAGAGTTGATTTAGGACACTTTTAATAAGATAAAATTGATCTGTAGCATAATTAAAATGGCACAAGATAGACAAAAAAGCTATATGGATCAGCATAGGAGAGATATGGAGTATTAGGTTAGTGACAGGGTCTTTCTGAGAGTATCACCTTGGCAAGGTGTACTGAGATTTGACAAGAAAGGTAAGTTAAGTCCGAGGTATATTGGTCCATATGAGATAATTGAAAGAATCAAACCATTGGCTTATAAGTTAGCCTTACCTTCGGGAATGGCTCAGATACATAATGTGTTTCATGTAAGTATGCTTAGGCAATATCGGTCCGATCCAACTCATGTAATACCGACTCCGGAGATTGAAGTCTTTAGTAATTTGAGTTATGTTGAAGAAACTGTGAAGATAATTGGCTTTCAGAATAAACAAATTAGGAATCGAGTGATCCCAATGGTGAAAATCCTTTGGAAGAACCATTCAAGTGATGAAGCCACATGAGAAACGGAGGAGCACATGAGGACTCAGTACCCCTACCTATTTGATCATTCAGGTAAGAATTTTAAGGACGAAATTTTTGTTAGGAGGGGAGAATTGTAACATCTCATTACCCATGTTAAGGCTAGAATAGTAAATTATGAGAAAGTTATGTGAAATTAGGAAAAAGCACGTCATGCATAAGTTAATTGTGACATAGACATTTATTTTGCACGTTCATATGATTGTACATGCATTCGTTGGCATTTCTGGGTAAATTGGTTTATAAATGGAAATTGTGGATTAAATTGGAGTATATTAAATGTGATTTGGCAATTTTTGGTATATTTTGGATATTTTGAAATTTTTGGTGAATTATTTCAGCTAAAAATTTATTTGGAGAAGAATCTAATTATTTTGGATTTTTGGTGAATTTTTGCGAAATTTTGGGGTATTTTTTTAGATTAAGAAAAATAAGAGACCAATTAAAATGTGACAAATGGCTAAATTGTATTGAGACAAATGGTTTGTATCTGTGGTGATAAGTGGCTGTTTGGGTTGAGAGACACATGCATATATATGCAAAACGCCATGTACTTTATGAATTAAGTGAAGCTTTCTTCTGTTTTTTTTTTCACACCGAAGGTTTTGAAAAAATACAAAAACTCTCTTTGCTTTTACAGCACCGAATCCAGTCCATATATATACTATTTTATCACTAATTATTGTTGTTTGCGTGACCCACCGAAAGCTTTGTCTACTCTTCCTGTTGGGGTTTTTGCTGGAAATAAGTAAGTTGTGCTTTCTTTTTCATGGTTATAATAAGGATAAATGACAAAGAGATGATGTTTTCAAGCTTTTGATGGGTGCATGCGTGAATGTTTTGGACTGCAAATCGAAAATGCAGAAAATATGTAGAAAGTGATGAAAACCGTGAGTAATGTTCTATTTTTGGGTGTAGTATTTGATCTTGCTTTTAAGATGAAAAGAATGAAAATATATGACGAATTGAAGATTTGGATGAAGTTATTGTTGGATATTAAAATACATGCAGAATGCAGAAATATAGATGCAGTTAAATATACTCTGTTTTTGTTATATATGTGTAAATGGTTGGGAAATGTTAGGGATGGATTTATGTGAGGATAACGTTAAAGAAAGCTTAGAGCATAATGAGGAGCTGTGGTTGAAGGAGCAAGATGATAGAAAACGTAGATTGAGGAGGAGAGAAAATTATGAAACTTTAGATGTTTAATGTTTGAAGTGTAATTTGAGTCTAACTTGTTGCCAAGATTTTTCTAGATATGGAAATATAGAATAGATGGTTTAGAAGTAAGAAACTTAAAAAAAAAACAGAAAGAGAAGAAGTGCATTTCGGTGAAGAAGATGTTAGAGTTATCTGAATTGATTTGAAAGTGATTGATAGGATGAAAGTGTGGAAGTCTATTGGAATGTTATAAATTGAAAATTTTTCATGATCATGCTTCAATTTTCTAATTATAACTAGAGCTGTAGATGTATCTTCACCAAAGTTGTAGCTTATTCTCTTAGCTTTAAATTGGTATAAAGTTTGTAATTTTTGGATATATGAGCTGTACAATTGGAGTGTATGATCATATACTAGTCAAACGTTCAAATATACACAGTATGTGGTATTGTGAGCATAACTCATAGTATACTAAATCAAATTAGATGATCTTAGATTCATTAGAAACTTAAGACATTGTTGAACAATTTTCCAGAAGAAAGTGTTGCCTAATTTTGCCATTTACTTTATCAGATTTAGTATGCAAAATTGACCCATGTGTGTATTAGAAGAAAAATCTAAAGTGGTCAATCAAATTATAAAATTGTTTAGTTTTAGTTCAATTATAAATATACAAATGATATTAATGAGGGCTTTGATATCTGAATGTTTTGATGATTAGGATCAATACGATACCCCGAAATTGTCATTGAACATGCATTGTGCATACTTTCTATACATTGATGTCCATAAAAGAACACTTGTACATTTGTGCAACAATGTGATATTTGTGAATGTATTGTGTATGTTATAGAGGAGCACATTGGATGCCAGTTAGATATTGCCAGACCATTCAGGCAATAGCTTCTTGGAGCATACTGTGAGTCAACCTAGATGAGTTCCTAGGATTGATTTGATTTAAATTTAATTTGATTTGTTAAAATTCCAATATTATTGAACCGTTTGTGAGTTGTTTCTGGATTCCGGACCTGAGGTCTGAGGAGTTTAATAGTTAAGCATGTATTGGGAGTGTTTTGATTTTATACGAATTCGATATTTGATCCTCCGCGAAAGTTGAATGCTGGACTTAGGTCCGATGACTATGAAATTTTGTCTGAGCATTTGTATAAAATTGTGATCTATTAGATATTCAAATTTTGTTGCATTTCATAAAATGCATGCTCAGATAATGACGTTGTGTCTTGAGTTGCCAGTATGAAGTGCTTCCACGTAGATCTTTTTACTCCATGATATATGTTTTGCACGTAGAGCTATGCTCCGTGATTTTGATCTGACTGAGCCTATGGGCCAATATTTGTATAAGTATGTGATAGGTACTCAGTCACAACAATAAGAACGAATGTGAGTCTTATGCATATAGTGTTCATATAAGATTGAAATTCATGAATGATTTGTAAAGCTGTAATGAGTGACCATATATTATGCCATGATGTGTGAGTATCTGAAAAATAATTATATGTTCTGAATTAATAGCTGTGATATATGTGATGTGTATATGTACTCTGGTGAATTCATCAATGATGATTCACTCATTGAGTTTACAAAACTCATTAAAAAATTGCAATGTGGTTTTTCAGGTACGAGACAAGAGAGCTAGTTCCTTAGTCAAGAATTAAGGAATCTTTTGGATAAAGAAATGGCTCAGAGGTCTGTCAGTTGACACTAGAAGTGATATAGATTTTTGTTATTTTTGTAGTTTTGCTAGAACTTGTATCACTACAAGAAAATCACAGAATAGCGGCGGAATGTTTCCGATGGAAAACATCCCGCCGTTATTTACCAACGGAAAGCATTCATGCCGTCGGTAAATAAGTCGGTTTAGCGACGGCAACATATTTTCCATCGGTACAAAAAGTTTAAAGAATATCTCCGACGGAATATAGCGACAACAACGCCATTACCGTTGGAAAAAATGCAAGAAAAATTCGTGCAATTTTTTGGCTACGGACACAAACCGACGGAACCTATACGGTCGACATATATACTGACCGAATTATCGTGACCATCGGTAAATACAACTAAGAAAGATGGGCGTTACCGACGGAAAAGGTTTTCCATCGTTGACATGTGGAGAAAACCCATTTGCTGACGGTAATCTCCTTCCATCGGAGATCGAACTGTTCATTTGTCGACGGACCTAATCTTACCGTCGGTAAATGTTAACCAAAACAACCTGTATTACTGACAAAGTTACTCATTCCATCGGTGAATTGGTAAATAATACCTGAATCACCGACGGAAGACTGATTTTGTCGGTACACGTCGACTCATCAACGCTGGATTCTTCCAGAATAAGTAGATTTACCGACGGAATGTAGTATTCCGTTGGTATTTGAGTTACTCCCACCTATTTATGCTGCCCATTTACCGAGTAAATGATGTATACCATCGGTAACTGTTGGCAGCATGGTCGTCGTGCTGATATGGGAACCCTACTTTACCGACAGAACACTCCATTCCGTCGATAAATAGGCGCCTTTATATCGAACGCCGACCCCCCCGCCCCACGCCTCTCATTTCTCTTCTCTTCTCTGTGCTTTCTCACTCGTTCTCTTGAAGTTTCCGGCCCCTTTTCAATTGTTATCTTACATATCGTGCGTTGTTTGAGGTAAACTCTGTTATTGTTGTGTTATTTCTATAAGAAAAGCATGCTTTT
>JAOSBN010110071.1:0-10829 GCA_027563595.1 Erythroxylum suave
CTCATACCGACTTTTGATTGTTAGTGCTCTAGCACACCACCCTTGCGAGGTACGGACTCGAATATCACCATCGATGTCAGGTTCGGGTCTTGCAGGAGTGGGGTGTTACATTCCCAATTTATGTAAAGTAATCACACTTTACTTGAATTCTAAATCCCATCACCCTTTTGGTATTTAGATTACTTTCCTTAGGAATTTAATCTAAAAAATATGCTAGCCAATTCAACCATTCTTTCTCTCTCAACTCTATGACAACTCTTTTATAAAACCCTACCTTCTCTTCAACTATTCTTATTGTTCTCCTGTTAGCAGGATTTTGAATATTTTTGTTCAGAAGTTTCAATCGACAATCTTTAGGTTCACATTTTTCCTTTTTACTTTAACTCTTGTATAATGGACACAAAAGTTCATAGATCGAACAAAGATGTAAACCTGCGCTTTATCAAATAGGGGTTATGGGCAAGTGTTATGAGATTCTAGAGAGAGAACGAGAGGGTGCAAGAGAGAAGATAGAGAGAGAAAGAAGACTGAAGAGCAGCAAAAAAAGAAAAAGAAGAAAAGACCAAAGGTGGAGTCCAAAAATAGAAATTTATTAATTTTTTACAATTTATTTTTTGTCGTTATTTGACTTTTTTATTTTCATTTTTAGATTGTCTAGTTGAAATAATGCACTATTTATATTTTTATTTTCAATGTTAGAATAATTTTTTATATTTGATTTGAATTTTAAGATTTATCTTTGTACTCGGTTAAGGTTTTTTTATAGAATTTTTCAATATATATTTATGATATAACAATATATATGATTAGAATATCATAAATGGAAAAATTAACATTTAATAATATAGCTTGTATTACAAATTAACATTATTTAACGATTACAATTTTTATTCAGTTTGTAGGGATATAATTGGAAACATAAGTTAAAATTAAATTACATTCTATGAAATAATGTTGCATAACAAATACTAGAATAAGAATCCACCCAACTTTCCTATTAGAATTCTTATAAGTATCCAAACATGTGAATATCTTTACTTTCCATAGATTTATTTTCTGAAGAATCAAATTCTAAATTCACTTTACTTTCCTGCCAACCAAACATGGTATAAAGGAATTTTTGACTAAGGAAACCATATCGGTTTTTGCTATTTTGGAAACAAAAGCCAGATTGAAGAATCTCAAGAATCTTAAAAACCTAAGAAATAAGTGGCAATTCCACACTAATCATCAAGCACATGCTTTTGGTAGAATTATTATTGGGTTTGATCCTCGAATAGTAGATATTCAGGTTTTATAAGTGGAAACGCAGGTTATGCACATGAAATGGCATTTTGTTGAACATAATTCTTCCTTTTTTACATTAGTAGTGTATGGTTTAACCGTGTGTTTCAAAGAAAGGAGCTTTGGGAGAGTTTACTGAGGTTCCAAGGAAGGGTGGCAGGTCTTTGGCTCATTTCAGGAGGTTTTAATTCTGTGCTCTATAGAACAGAAGCAGAAGGCTATTTTTCCTTAAGAACTTACTCTATTGATTTCAATGAATATGTGTACATTTTTTCTCCTGGAGTAATAAGCAGTCTAATGATTGGGCACTTAGGAAAAAGCTTGATCATGTTATCGTTAACCAAGAATGGCTACAGATTTTCCCGGAAAGTAAAGCCTTCTTCTTAGATCCTATGTTTTCGGACCATACCCCAATGTCTGTGGGGGACCTATTCCTAAAGGTGAAGCGTTGCCATCCATTTAGATTCAACAACTATTTGGTGAATGTAGAAGGATTTCAGAACTGTGATAAGGAAGGAGCAACAACTTCTGTAAATGGAATCTTTCAATTCCAATGTATCCAGAAGCTAAAGCTAATTAGAGAGGCCTTAAAGATTCTAAAGAACTAGATAGGGGAGAGCACTCTTCGGGCTATATCAGTAGCCAAAGATAACTTATCCCAACTTTATCATAATCTCTCCCTTAACCCTGAGGATACTCTCCTTTTATCTTAAGAGAAATTAGCCTTGTCTGCCTATTTGCAAGCTCTAAACTATCATACTAATGTTGTGAAGCAGAGGGTCAGGGTGACGTGGATTAAAAAATAAGACAGGAATACTAATTTCTTCTTCAGCTCAATTATTGCCAATGAGAACTACAATTCTATAAAGGAAATTAATTTACTAGATGGGAGGAAGTTAAGTAAGCATGAGGATTTGTTGAAAGAAGCTGAGAACTTCTTCAAAGATTTCTATCTCTCTCGGGATGTATCTGTGAATACTCTGTACTTGGACTCCATTATTCACAATAGGCTCTTAAATAAAGAGAGGACCTTATTAACTAGAACAGTGGAAGATGTAGAGATAGAAGGGAGAGTCTTCCAAATGAATCCTAAAAAAGCTCCTAGACCTGATGGTTTTAATGGTTTCTTTTATCACAAGGCATGGATTGAGGTTGGTCCTATGGTGACAACAACTATTAAATAGTTCTTTTCTTCAAGAACTCTTTTAAAGGAGATCAACAAAACCTACCTCCGCATAGTCCCGAAACTAAGCAATCCAATAACCTTGGAGTACTATTGACTTATTGCTTGTTCTAACTTCATCCATAAAGTGGAAGTAAAGATTATTGCTAATAGATTGAAATCTGTTTTGGGGTCCTTGATTAGTGACAATCAAAACGCTTTCCTATAGGGAAAACAAATATGGGACAACATTTCCATAGTACAAGAATTGCTTAGAAATTACTCGAGGAAGAAATTTACAAAGAATTGTGCTTTCAAGATTGACTTCAAGAAGGCTTTTGACAGTGTAGAATGGAGCTTTATATTGAGGCTTCTAAAAGTGATGGGGTTTTTGAAAGTGTTCATTAAATGGGTAGAAGCTTGCATAACTTCCCCTTCCTATGCTGTATTGGTTAATAGATCTCCTACAAAAATCTTTCATAGGCATTGAGGACTCAGACAAGGCGATCTTATGTCTCCCTATTTGTTCATATTATGTATGGAAGCTCTAACTTTTCTATTAAAGAATAATACTACTAGGGGTTCTGGTTTCAAACATCATAGCCAATGCAAGAAAGTATCATTAGTAAATCTATGCTTTACAGATGATCTTTTCCTATTCTCTAAGGTTGATGAGGCTTCTATCAAACTCCTTGTTAATTCTTTGACCTTATTTAATTCTATGTCTGGTTCACTGTTAACAACAAAAGCCATTTTGTTCTCTTTAAAAGTGCAAATCACTTGGAAGGTCTAGTTTCTTCCTTATCTGGTATGCAAAGGAATCATAATCCTCTATGCTATCTGGGCCTACCAATTACTTTTAGAAGGATCTAGTTTAGGGAGTGTTACCCCCTCATTGAAAAAATTCAGAAGTGATTGTTCTGTGGACCAACCATGCACTATCTTTTGGGGGAAGGTTACAGTTATACAACTTTATACTCAACTCTATGCACACCTATTGGTCCTCAAATATGGTGCTCGCAAGTGAAGTTATCAAATCAATAGAAAAGCTTATGAGGAACTTTCTATATGGAGGAGGTGGATTGAATAAGGGGTATGCTAAGGTCAAATGGGTCAATGTTTGTCGACCTAAAAGGGAGGAAGGACTTGGAATTATTCTTATAAAGCTGATTAATAAAGCTCTCTTGATAAAGAAATTCTGGTCTATACTGCAAAGTGACAATACCTTATGAGTTAAATGGCTTCATGCTTATGCCCTTAAAGCGTAAAGCTATGGTCTATTAATCCTAAGTCCTCTCATTTTTTATTTCTATCTCAATTACTAAAGATAAAGGAGAATATGAGTTCTGAAATTTTATGCAAGGTAGGAGATAAAGAGAAGGCTAGTTTTTGGTATGATAATTGGTCAGGAAATAGTCTCTTAATCTTTAATCCGTTTGCAGTTCAGTTCCTAAGTCATCTTCCTTTAAATGCAAAAGTGAAGGTTTTTATCAGGGATGGTCATTGGGAGGAATTCTTGGCAACAATTCAACATCTACAACCTACTGACCTCCTATCCTATTAATTCCTGACCAATACATTTGGACAAGCCAACCACAAGGTATTTTCACAACAAAAAGTTGTAGGAAATGGTTATTTTAGAGAAATACCAAGGTAGAATGGTACGAAGTTATATGATATAAAGAGCTAAGGCCGAGCCACTCATTTATCCTATGACTTACTGTACTAAACAAACTTAGCAATATAGATAGCCTCTCCTTTCTAGAATCAAGAGTGGATTGCATCCTGTGCAACTCAGGACAAGAAAGTAGGGACCATCTATTTTTTGAGTGGCCTTTTTTGGAAGACATTTGGTCTTAGATAAGATGCAAATGTATGTGGTCCCCAAACTCATCTCATTTTATAGAGATCATGCAGTGGTTCAATAGACTAAAGTTAGTTTCTTAACCTAATTATCTTATCAACCTAATTTCCTTTGTGACTTGCATTAAAGAAATATGGGCAGAAAGAATCATACGAAGATTTCAAACATCCAGCAGAACACCACATCAAGTCAGAGAGTGTATCTTTGATAAAGTTAGAGAACATATTATTTCCTCTACCTCTATCAAGGAATGCTTATCCTAGCTAGCAAATGAATGGAGAATATAGAGAAACAAGTAGAGAAAAGTGAAATAGGGAACATACATAGAAAACGGTCATACAGATCAAAACAAACATCTTCTATCAAGAAGGAAAGTACAGGGAGAAAGGGTTTGGAAAAGGGGAAAAGGATGCTACCTGTTGGAAATGAAAGGGCTTCTAAGGAAAGCTTCTTCCTAGTCGAGTTTGACTTGAAGAGTCTCTGCTGTCCTCCAGACCGTATTTTCAGCATATAGTTAATTTTTGTGTAAACCTTCTTACAAAGGATGGCTTCGTACAGAATTGTCTTACCTGGGTAGTGGATCATCCCCTCTAACCTTCACCTCAGACTGATTCCCCCGTGCAATGTCTATTGAGATGGAAACAAAATGTTATGCCCTAACCGTGAAATGACATCGTAATCTAGCAGTAGAGTTTGTTACCTACTGTTGAAATGTCCTTAATGTAGAGCTAAGGGTAGATGACCTCTGGGGAGACAAATCGGGAGCCACACATCTCTTTGCCATCGCCTCGCCTACCCTCCCTAATTGAGAAGTTTTTAAAAGTCATCGAAAAAGGGGTTGTTCATTATACCCTAATTGCTAAACGACCATATTTTGGTATTTGGCTTGTACATCATTGTTTGGTCTCCTAAACTTAGTGTTATAAGTCTCACATGGTGTGATCCTACCGCTGTAAACATTCCCAATTTTTAATTAATTTTTTAATTTCTAAAAAAAACACATCAAGGGTTTTAAGAATACCAAAACTCATAATCATTATAAGCTTCACGTACCAACGGTTCACTCATAGAGCAATTAAGCACACAAAATGTGTTCTCTTTAAACAAAAATCCATTATGTCTATAGAATTTATTAAATGAACCAGACTTACATGTAGGATAGACATTTGAGAAATTAGGCTCATGTTCGTACAAATATTTCACATATTCAAATCCTAATAACTTAGTGTCCAAAGTAAAAGGTAGCCTATGCCTACGTGACAATGCATCAATAATAACATTTTCTTGACCCTTTTTGTACTTATTGACATAAGGAAAAGATTCAAGAAAAGCACTCCACTTAGCATGTTGTTTGTTGAGCTTGCTTTGACCATGCAAATATTTAAGAGATTCATGATCAGTACAGATGACAAACTCTTTAGGCATCAAGTAGTGTTCCCAAGTTTCCAAAGCTCTAATGACAACATAAAGTTCTTTATCATAAGTTGGATAGTTCAAACATGCACCATTCAAATTTTCATAAAAATATGCTATAAGCTTATCTCCTTGCTTTAACACGACACCAATACTTGTGCCAGAAGCATCACATTCAATTTCAAAAGTTTGTTCAAAGTTAGGTAAACATAATATCGGTGCAGTTGTCAAATCCATTTTGAAGGACACGAATGCAAGTTATTGTGCTTCTACCTATTCGAACTTCATGTTCTTCTTTAGTAATGCATTTATTGGGGCTGCCTTAGTTAAGAAATCCTTCATAAACTTGTGATAAAAACTAGTCAAACTCTGAAAGGATCTTATTTCAGTAACAAACTTAGGTGTAGGCCATTCGACAATTACTTTAACCTTAACCTTATCAACTTTGATGCCATCTTTACTCACAATAAACCCAAGAAATATAATTTTAGGAACGCAGAAAGTACAATTCTTCAATTTGGCATAATTTTTTTGTGAACATAGAGTGGAAAGTACTTGCTCAAGGTGTTTAGCATGCGAACCTACATCTCTACTATATACCAAAATATCATTGAAATAAACCACTACAAATTTGCCTATAAAAGGTCTAAGGACATGATTCATTACTGTCATGAAGTTTGAAGGAGCATTAGTCAAATTAAATGGCATAACTATCAATTAATAAAGTCCAATTTTGGTTTTAAATGATGTTTTCCACTCTTCATTATCTTTCATGGAAAATTGATGATAACCACTTGTTAATTCAAAATTTGAAAATATGCATGCACCATACAAGTCTTCTAGCATATCACCAAGCCTAGGAATGGTGTCAATATTTAATAGTTGTTTTGTAAATAGCACCAAAATCAACACACATTTGCCAAGTTCCATCTTTCTTAGGTATAAGTATGATAGGCACATCATATAGACTTAACAACACTTGAACCAAACCATTATTAAGTAGTTCATCAACTTGACGTTGTAGCTTGTTTGTCTCCTCAGGGTTGGCTCGATACGCTGGTCAGTTGGGAAAGCTCGCACCAGGTAGGAAATTGATTTAGTGCTCGATTCCTTGAAAGGGTGGAAGCCCTTTTGAAATCTCCTCAGGGAAGACGTCCCCGTAATCCTGTAAAATATTTTTAACCTCAGTGGGTAAATCACTCGATAGTCAGTTAGTAACAAAACAATTTTCTTCATAAATCATAAAGACAAAAGGCATATGAGTAGAAATAGCCTATCAATATCTATCACACTCATATAAAAAACTATCTTTTTTCTCACTAGCTTTTGATTTTTCACTCTTTTGCTCAACTAATACTTCCTTTTCTTCTCTTCGTTCACTTGACTTTTACTGCTCACCTTGTCTTTTCTCTCATTCTTCTCTCAATTTGATTAGCATGCCTACAACCTCTTTAGGGGAAAGGGGTTTCAAAGTATATGTCCTATCATCCCTTACAAAAGAGTACTTATTAGTATATCCATCTTTATTCGTGCAACTATCAAACTCCTATGGTCGCCCTAACAATATGTGACATGCACTCATAGGTATAACATTACAAAGCACCTTATGTTGATACTTCCTAATAGACAAATGAATAAGGGGTTGACATTTTACATTTACCTCACCTCTATCATTTAACCATTGCAACTTGTAAGAATGAGGATACTATATAGTAGGCAATGATAACCTAGCAATAAGATGCTCTCTAATATAATTAGTATAACTACCTTCATCAATAATCACAAGGCATACCTTATTCTTAACTAAACATCTCGTATGGAAGATGTTAGTACGTTGCTCATCATTTGGTTCCATTGAGATTTGTGTGACTACCACCAATGTTTCATTAGACCCGTCAACCTCGAATTCATTAGTAAATTTGTCTCCCTCAACACCTTCTTCCTCGTTGCTTTGAGTCAATTCAGGCATATCATCACACTCATGATCACTAATGTAAGTCCCATTCTCCTCCAACATATAAACCTTTTGGTAGGACATTGTGATGCTATGTGACCCTTACTTAGACACTTAAAGCATGTGATAGGTTTCAACTAGTTTTAGTTTTGACCAAGGTTTGAAGAATTAGCCTTAGACTCAAAAAATTTAAAGAAAATATTTTTATTGGCATTAGGGATGGGCGAGTTTCTCCTAGCCTCATTGTTTCCCCATTTATTTTGCTACCAATATGTAATCTTAGGACGAGCCTTTACATTAAAAGAAGAAGTAAAAAATTCTCCTTCATATGTCTGTTAACAGTCATGGATTTCTCTAACAAATCATCCATATCAATGTACCATTGCATCTCAACTATCTGGTGAATTGGTTGATTTAACCCTCCATAAAAATAGGCTAAAGCAGTCGATTCATCATCTTTAGTCCTAGTTTTGATTTTCAATGTCTTTAATTCTTGAAAGTATTAAGCTATAATTTGGTTGTCTTACTTTAGTTCCTGTATCTTGTTATACAATTCATGAAAATAGGCATTTGGAACATACTTCTTCCTCGTTATGCCAGTTAGTTCATGCCAAGATGAAATAGAGGGTTCCTCATTCCTTTTACTTACACACAAGGTTATTCCACCAAATAACGACATAATTTTGAAATTCAACAACAACTAGCTTAACTTTCTTTTCTTTAGAAAAATTATGGACATTGAAAACCTTTTCTACTTTTAATTCCCAATCTTAGTAAACTTTATGATCAAATTTGCCATGAAATTCAGGAATTTTCAACTGAATAAATTCCAAATTATCATCAACCTTTTTACCTTGTCTAGAAGTTTCAATTTCTTCTTCGGTTTCTTCTTGATATTGATTGCTCATTAGAAGCTTTAGTTGCAGTCATGTTGTTCATAGACTCCTTAATGTTTTTAATCTCAAATTCCAACGTCATCATTTGTTTTAGCAACGACATCAACAAGTCATTGTTGTTGGGCTCTATGGCATCCCTTTTGGCGAGGGCTAAGTTAACATCAAGTTTGACCTGTCTCCTCCTTGTTGCTTTGTCAGACATGATACTTGTTAAACAAAAGTCTCACACCCTTTTTGTTTATTTTTGAACCACTTCCCTTGTGTATAACCTAGAGCTACTCTCATCCCAAGTGTTTCACTCTTCAATAAGCTTTTACAACAGGATGTAAAATAAAAACTCAACCTTTTACCACTCCTTCCTTCTTATCTTCTTGAGTGAAATGAATAATAAATGCTAATTCTCATGCAAAGTAGCACAAAGAAGATAAGTTAAGAGGTCAAAGGATAAGAATGATAAGTTAAGAGGTCAAAGGATAAGAATGGCTCACGTATAACTTGCATCAACAACTTGCAACAAGAAAATAGATTCTATATGTCACAAATTAGCACAATTTCAGGTAGGGATATTTTGGTAATTTTTTAAGGAGTAAAAATTTGCAATATGAGTGTTAATCAAAAGATCTCGTCGAGTACTATCAAATTGATGTATAGCACATTCTCAAATTTCTCATGGTTAGAAATATGACAATTTTAAGCTATAAGACTCAAAAAGGAAACAATTTCTAATGCAATTAGGATTGACTAAAAGAAGTCAATTTTAGCAGTATTGACTTTCCTGCCAATATGGAAACAATAAATAGGAAAGTAAGATTTCTTTCCTTAGAAGTAAAGTACCTTCCAAATCGGTAATGCCTCTCATATTTAGGAAACTTAATTTTTAAAAACAACTTCACAAAAGAAAACTTTCTAAGAACACAACTGTTTTTTCTTTTGTTTTTTTTCTATTCTTTTGTTTTTTTCTTTTTTCTTTCTTTGGCCAAAACTGCGCAAAAAAATTGCTGCAAAATTAAATTTGGATGGAAATTGGAAACACCTAAAGACGAAATTCTTGACACAAAGGAAATCAACCAAGAAAGGATTCAAGATTGATTACGAACTTCAAGGATGCAAATTCAAGAAGCACGAAATTATTCACATAACATGAACCAAGATAACATAAGCTCTGATACCAAAATGATATAAAATTGTAGATTATAAAAGCTTGCCTAAGACTTTTCTTGATTTACCACTTAATCTTTAACCAAGAAGAAGATTCGACCAAGAAGAGAAGAATAAAATTTATTTCAAGAGATTTATAACCCAACCCTCTAGAACATATATAGCCCAATTCAAGCTAATTATAAATTGAACGACACAAGTTGAAAGAGGAACAACAAATAAAGACGTCACTAATTGATGAAACAAAATCAATTTGATAAGTCACATACAAAGTGTGAAAATCATGCAATGCATTCTAATTATTCACCAAGAATAATAATAAGGATAAACTTCACAAAATAATGTCATAAATTGTGTCCCTTAGTGATAGTCGGACTTTCTTATATATAGGGGAGGGATTGATCGAAAATTAAGGAAAAGGAATTACCTTAAACCTATAATTACTTAAACCTACTAGAAAACTACCTTTTAGGAAACAAGATCTACTAGGAAACCAACTTTTAAGAAACAAGACCTATTAGGAAACTAACTTTTTAGGAAACAAGAGACCTTATAGGATTTGGTCAATTGTCCCTTACAAAGAAGGAAACCTCTTAATAGTAAATTCAGTCATGGGCCTTATTTTTCAAGTTGGGTTGACTCAACTTCTTCAAAACTTATTATGTAGGCTTGCTTAGACTCTTTAATTGAAGCAATTTGGACTTGGATTTGAAAATTAGCTTCTTTAATTAAATTATTCAAAGCTCCTTTTATCTTTTTGATTCTAGCCCTTGTCATAGGCCCAACAATATCTACAAGTGGATCTCTTTAAAAAATTGACCGTAGAATTTGAGTTAAAGACATTGAACACTTGAACCATCAACCCCAACTTGAGATGCTACATCACTAACTCCTTGATCCATATGATACGCTTCCAGTAATAATCGCATCACGCAACAACTTACTTAGGCTACGTTTGGATCTGTAGTTGTTCGCCCGCAAATCCAAATATGTAACTGCTTTTGGAAACTGCAATGGATATCTGCAGTTGTTCGCCCGCAAATTCAAATATGTAACTGCTTTTGAAAATTGTAGTTGATAAGTACTTATCCACTGCAG
>JAOSBN010110097.1:0-10828 GCA_027563595.1 Erythroxylum suave
GAGAATATGTGACTTTTGTTGTTGTGCATTGATACTTTTATATGTATGCTAAATTTTCATCCTATGAGATTGAATTGTGTATGCTGATTGTTGGGAGATAATGTGAAGATTTGGTTGTGGTTAATTGTATAGCAAAGGAGTTTGGCATGTAAGGAAAAATCCGATTGGTTTGGGTCCTTTGACATTTGGGTGAGAATTGCTGTGAATTGAAGAGTGAAAATAAGGAATGAGGTAAAAAGTGTAAACTGAAACTTTGGGAAATAATCTGTACTGAACTAGGCAGATTTGGGCTTAGTGGTTCACAAGAAAGTTGTAGATTATCCTCTTAGCTTTCTATCACTCTAAAGATTGAAATTTTTAGACTTCAAATGCAGAAGATATGCCCATTATAAGGTAGCTGTGTCTGGTAGTCATTCATGTATCATTGAAGTAAGAATTGGGCTGAGATGGTAACCATACTTTAACTGATTAAACTGGATGGATACAGGTTGAATTAGGTAAGATGGTCTACATAAAAGTTGTATAATTTCCTTTTAACTTTCTATCGTCATAAGGATTGAAATTTTTGGACGACTGATGTGGGAGTTACAACCTTTACAAGATGACTATGTTTGAGTACATTATGCATAATTTGATGTATAATTTAGAATGAATGGTAACCTTCACTTAATTGATTAATTTGTAACGATACATGCAAAATCAGCCAAAGTTGTCTTCATAAAAGTTGTAGCTTATCTTCTTAGCTTTCTAACGGTATATAGTATGGGATTTTTAGACATCGGAGTTGAAAGTTATGATTTTTACAAGTGGTGGTGCATTTCGTCTGGTGCGTTTCGTCTGGTGCATTTCGTCTGGTGCATATTGTCTGATTCTTTTGGCCATAACTTCATCATCCGACCACCAAAAGAAGTGATTTTTGAAGCATTGGATTCATAATACATTCCTATACCTCTCCATAAAAATTTTTAGGTCTTTTCTTAACTTAAATAAGATAGATTTAATCAATGTGTAGGGATCGGGTAAAAGAGTATGAATTGGATATTTTTCTGAACATGCTTCTGTATTTTGGGGATATCTCCACCTGTAGAGATCCAATTGTGTTTATTTTAGTTTCAAAACAAACTAGAGACATGGAGATACAATTTATCTGAAGGAATAAATTTTCAACATAGGCTCTAAGACCTTCAATTTCTGAATTGAAGTAGGGTATAGTGTTCAGTCTCGGATTAATAAGAGCTGAAAGTGTTTTAGCCATAATTTCTTTATTTCTGAGCCAAATTGAGAGTTTTTGGTGTCTTTAGAGACTTCAGATGATGAGGGAACAAAAGTTGAAGAATCCAGATTGAAATTCCAATTGGAAGCTTCCCAAATCCACCCCAAAAGTTTAGGAGCGATGGGCCCTCCAGGCTGTTTTGACCTCTGAATGTTGGGCTTCAGAAACGGGGCGCAACAACTGTAGTGATACATCAAAATTAGACTGCATGAAAGTTGTAGGGCTAGATCTTAGCTTTCCAATGACATATATTTTGTAATTTTTGGGTTACTAGATTGAAAGATATGTTGTTTAGAAGTAAGGGTGTCAGATTGGGGGAAAGTTGCGATCATGAGACGGTGCGATCGCAACAGTGCCCAAATATGACTAGATCGCGACCGCGACCAAGGAGCGATCGCGAAACAGCCTGAAAAATTGTGATCGGGACCCAACGCGATCGCGACCAGCCAAATTCGCCAAATTCGCGGCCGCGACCGCGACCCTGTGTCCAGAAGACTCTGCCCCCTTCCCTCACCACCTTACTCATCCCCATTTTCCCAATTAAATTAATCCTTTTCCACCCAAATCTTTTATATTTGTTCATTTTAGCTATGGAAAATTTTTATTAAATTATTGTATATTATTTTTACTTTTCCTATGAAATTAATTTAGTTAATATAATTATTGTCTAATTCTTTTATTTGACAATATCCATTAATTATTTTATAACAGTTAATTGTTGTTATTAAATCATTTTGTTTTTGAATAATTAAACTATATGTCCAGAATTATTTTATGATCCCACCACAAATCTTCCGTGTCTAGATATTTAATTAAATTTAAGGTTATAAATTATTTTATTGAAATGTTCCCAATTATTATTATTATTGCAAATAAATTTCCAAATGGTTACACATAGTCTCCATAAATTGCGTACGGGGATTAGGGCCAACAATAAGTATGTTGTCCCCGATATTACAACCAAGTATAAAAGCTCCTTGAGTAATGTCAACAATATACAGTAGTAATTGTTTTAGACGATCGGCCAACACTTTAGCTATCACTTTGTAGATGACATTGCAACACGAGATGGGTCGAAACTCCCCCAATTATCGAATGGAAAATTTTGAATTGGTATTACCTTCCTAAAGTCACTACACGCGAGCCCTTTTTTTTAATGACATTCTGTAATCCCAAGACATTTTGGTATTCCTTTAGAAGATAGACTTCCTTAACCCATAAATTGGCATCATTCAATTGAGAGTAACAATCCATTTGAGACTGTCTTAATTGGATTTTCAACACAGAGAAATCTGTGACTTTGCTGAGTGTAAAAACCTTTTTAACGCCTATTTGAGTATCCTCAATTTTTGCATCAGCTGGAAAGCTTTGAAACCCCTCACCTCCTACTGCCAACAAGTAGTAAGGAGGTCCTAATAACCCTCCATGAGGATCAAGCCAATGAAAAATCAAAATGACACACCAAGTTCCCTAGTGCCTACAGAACTTTGTATAAGCCAAAAGGAATGGTCAAGATTTAGATTTTAACCATGTGGACCAAAGAGTGTGGAAATTTGTTGAGCCATTTAGCATTAACAAGACAACAGTCTAACTTCTTTTGAACTAGCATTACTCCTTGCTGGTTATTGGAACAAGTGAGAAGTCTACTAGTAGAACATAAATCTACCAATTCCACTTCCCTGAGGAAGGAAGTGAGTTCTTTCTTGTCAGCCAAATTGTACTGCTCTGGACCTTCAGCCTCTCTAGTGCTAAGAACGCAGTTAAAATCCTCAGTTACTATCTATGGATCGTGAATCGAATCTTAAATGGTCCAGAGACTTCTACATAAATAAGCCTTTTGAAATCCAATATTAGCCGCATATATCAAAGTCATCATAAACTTTGAGTAGTGGCCACGGATCTGATAGGATTAGTGTAGATGTTGTGATCTCTCCTCCTCAACTTGGACCTCTAGTAGGTCCTAATTAAACAAGCTAATAATATACCCATTGAAATGTGATTGATTATTTGATATACTCCTTCACTCGGCACCCAAAAAAGTCTATTTATTTAATAAGTCCAGGTCTTTGATTCTAGTCTCAAGCAATCCTACCAAGACAGGTTGCTTATCCTAAATAAGTTCCCTAACCAAAATCCTTTTCTGGGGATCATTAAGATCCCATGTTTTCCACACAAAAAAAGACATTTTGGGGATATCAACCCTTTGTGTTTTTTCTTAACTTTCTTCCTAGCAGTATTGCGCTTAGTCCTCTTAAGAGGAATGGTAATTGGCTCTGATGAGTCCAAGTCATAGGGAACTTCCCTATAGATCGAACAATTTGGCTTTGAGATTGTACTAGCATGCTCATAAGAGATAGAATCCCTTAAGATTGAAGAGTCGGTTGCTAATGGATTAGGGTCCATAGCTACCAGGTTAGAGGAAACTAACTGTGTCGCACTATGGGTGATAGGGCTAGTAACAGCCTTACATGGTTCTTGGATATCCTACTATCTCTAGCTACAAGGACTTCCAGTTACAGCATGTCCCAGCTCATCATGTTTGGCTCTAGTGTTACCATTATGCTCCCTGGCTTCATCATCTTTCTATTTAGCAGTTGTAAGTCCTACCTTTTCCCCATGTGGAACAGTGCTGAAGACACTCCCTGTAAGTAGCCTTTTCTTTATATTCAAGAAAAAGTTCCTGTGGCATTATCAAAGATGTTCATAAATCTTAAAACTAATTTAAATGGGAATAATAGAGCTTAATTTCTCTTTGGTAGTTTAAGAAGTTGCTAATTTGTTTCCACCCACTGAAAGAAATTCTCCTTAGATAGTAATCTTGTAAGTAGAGTTTTGAAGAATGTTAAGAAGAAAATCCACTTATGTCCTTTTGTTTCTTCTCATCCTGTATCTAACACAAAAATGAGGGAAACACCTAATTGCTCAAAGATTAGATAGTTTAAGCTCTTCCCATGGCAACCAAAATTTACTTGTGAAACCTTTATGCAAAATTTGATGGTTAAAAAGTTGTCAAGCTTCACTATCAAAGTGGAAGTCGTGAGTTTTTTTCATTCCTTAGTACATTCTAGCTTTTGTTTAGATGGAAATGATTAAACAATTCATTTAGTTTTTGTTGCTTTGATGGTGATGCTTTTTAGCTAAATTCTAGCTTACACTTTGATGTTGTTATGTTTATTGATAAAAGATGCTCCATTGGTAATCTCGTGCTTTGGCCAACTGATGTTTACTTCATTTAAACAATATTACTAGCATTATAGTTGCGTTGATGGAAAAAATATATGATATACGATTCATATATCTAATATCCTCTTCAAATCTCACCGACCCTTGTTAGAAGGTAATTGTCCATTGTCAAGATAAGAGAGTTATTGATTTCAGCAGATCAGTAATAAAGCAGAAATTCAACTTGAAAGAATTGTAGGAGTGTGTTAGTTTTGCAAACTCTTCGAATTATGACAGTCGTTTCTAGCACAATAAAAAATTATAAGAATTAAAAAGTGACAAAATAAATCAACACCAATATTTGTTAGCGCAGTTTGGCACACCTTGCTTACATCTGCGAGCCCTCACCCAGATTAATATTTTCATCAAAGGACAACGATAGTTTTACACAATGCTTTAATAAACTAACACCACTTAACTCTTAACACTACCACTTGTCCTTACTACCCGTGAAAGTGATTCACACCTAATAATATAACTGACTCATGTTAAACTCAATGGAGGATTTTTCTTAACAATCTTTTAAAATAAGAACAGTGACTAAATCACTGAAGTGATTAAACAAACAATTTAACACTTAAGAAGACACTTGACAAAGGGATAAGGAACAACTTCCTGCACAACCACAAAATCATAAGCAGTTGAATAATCAAGCAGATATCATCACTAGACTTCCAATTTACGCACACTATCTTTCAGCCCACAATAATGCCTTTTAAACACGAAGGTTCAAGTACCCAACAATATATCTATAGCTATGCCCCAATTTTTCTGAACACTAAAAACCATATGAGATGCCCATTCACCAATATAAAATGCACTAAGACATAGATCAAGAACCACTCACAAGCTAAGTGACTCATATGTGTATTTAGCATAAACAAGATCACGCATAATACACCAAATAAACACCTAACTAGAACTTCACCAAGTCAACCACGATTCAAGTGCAGGAGCTAGGTCATACATGTATCAACACACCTTCAGCTATCTCCAATTTTCTTCATACTTGGCAATGTCACACACACAACTTCCTCAAAGTAATAAGAATCTTCAACTCAAAGATCATGCACTTTTTTTTCTTTTATTCAACATAAACACTCATCAGAAAGAACCTCACCAAATCACAGGTCACTTACGTATCTTGTATTAAGAACAGAGTCACACTGCCGAAAATCAAAGACCCAAGAAAACCTTCACGCCCCTTTCACACACATCATCTTGCATTATCCATATCTTAAATAGAAATATAATCCACACCAATGTTCATTCAGATGTACTGCTTATGTTCTTAATAATCCTCTTTACTGCTGTCAAGTGTGTATCTTTTGGATTGGCTTAGTTTGCAGCATATATCTGGTTTACTTCTTGTTAAATACAATAGGCTCCCAATAATGCTCCGATAAAATCTGACATCAACACTTTTCCCGTTCTCATCTTTACTTAACTTCGTAGAAACACTCGTAGGTGTTCTCACATGTCTAGCATTCTCAAGTCCAAACTTCTTTATTAAGTTCTTCACATATTTGGTTTGAGATACAAAGATGTCATTTTTTACTTGTTTAATTTGTAAACCTAGAAAGAAGTTCAACTCACTGACCATACTCATCTCAAATTCATGCGTCATTAACTTAAACAAAGCCATCTACCATCTTAGGATGAGTTGACCCAAATACAATATCATCAACATAAATCTGAGCAATCATCAATTTAGATCTAATTTTCTTTATAAATAGAATTTTATCAACACTACCTTGTTCGCAGCCTTTCTTGATGAGATATTGTGTGAGTCTTTCATACTAAGCTCTTAGTGCTTGTTTAAGATCGTAAAGTGTTTTCTTCAACTTAAACACATGATCAGCATAAATTGAATCAATAAATCCTTTCGATTGTTCAACATATACCTCTTCTTGTATAATCCCATTCAAAAACGCACTCTTCACATCCATATGATAAAGCTTGAAGCCCTTCACATACTATACCTAACAATAGTCGGATAGACTCAAGTCGTGTTACTATTGTAAAGGTTTCGCCAAAGTCTATTCCTTCAATTTGAGAATATCTGGTCGACAAAATTTGCAAGTGCACAGAGTCGTTCCTAATACTTACATATACACATCAAGTATTCCAAGGTCGTATCCCACTAGGACTAAAATACTTACTACTAAATTAATCCTAATTACTTGAATAAAAATGACAAGAAAATTAAAAGTTGATTGGATTTGAGTTAACAATCAATTACAAAGACTATGAATAAACAAACAAGGAAATTTTCAATGTTGAGATTTAAGGCTTCGAGATTCACCAATTTAAGAAATTGACTGAAAAATTATGGATTTTATTGAATGACAAGTTATAATAATAGCTGCAAAATTTCACTTATATTTTCTCTCAATACATACAAGAACACCCAACTAGTTGATTACTATTTCTCAATGTGAAACCTAACTAGTCAAATTCATTAAGAGCAAGCAACCCTAAGTTATCACACTAGTTTAGGATATCTCTATCTCTAAATCTAATGTATCTTCCTAATGCACAAATCACACTTCACCTCTCAGTCCATCATATGATTCCTAAGATTGCATCTATGGTGATCAAGCATAGAAACAACAATGAATCTCAAGAAAAATAAATATAACTCAAGAACTTTCATTCAATATCAATCAATCCCCAAAATAGGCTAAATCCATAACCCTAAATGGGGTTTAGTTCCAGAACATCATAACAAAATCAGAACAATTGGAAACAAGCAACATTCAAGACAGTGTGGAGAGAGAGTTGAAAGAACACAAAACAATCTTGCTTCTCTCTCCCTTCTTCCTCTTCTTTCCTCTATTTTTGTGCCTCTACTGTTTCTCCTTGCTTTCAATGCTAGATCCCCTATTTAAGTCTTTAAAATGAATATATATAGTGTCTTGGGTTAAAAGAAACCTAGTCTTTGCTAAACAGGGGAATAAAAATCGTGTCTGCAGCATCAGTGTCTGCTAGGCGGACCTTCTCAAGTCTCTAGAGCAGTTTAGACAGTGAATGTCTGTTAAGAGGACATGATGTTTGTTAAGCGGACACTCATGGGTCTGTCAACCTTCTTTCTCCACTGATGTCCGTTTGAAGGGACTTTATGTCCATTAGGCAGACATACACTAAGCATCTTCAGAAATGTGCACTACTCTTCAGAAAGCCAAATATCTCTTTGGGGTCTTCCTGAAGGTTATAGAGCTCGAAGTCCTCTTCGAAAGCATATTTGAATGAATCTAATCCGACATCTACAATGAAAGTTATGTGGTTTGCCCCAAATCTCTCCAATTGCACCTATTAAGCAATAAGGTTGAAATGTGAGAATTAACCAAATAAAGTGCATAATTCACATGAAGATAAGTCAAATTAGTTCCAATTTATCCCAAAATCATATATAAATAATTTGACCTGTTAAATTCTCCCACACTTGAACTATTGCTTGCCCCCGAGCAAAAACAAAAGAAAATTAAATAATAAATCCGCAAATAAGATATTGATTCCACTTTTGTAGGTGTACGGTAGCATTTAATGTAGCGCCCCCTTACCGCAGGGTACACATCAGGATGCCCGAAGGTCATTCCGGTACATATCCTACAATAAGGGTGAGCTACGATCGATCACTACATTAACTTCACATGGCTTCATATCATTAATCATTATAAAGCATAATATGGAAATCACAATATTTTAAAAACCCAACATTTTCCTCATTTCATTTCACAACTCGAAAGGCTACGTTGTATCTTTCAACACTTACTGTATATACATCATTAAACCTAGTACAAAATTACTACATGAATGAGGAAAATATACAAGTCTATCTAATCCATCCAAAAATCCCAGCTCACCGACCTTTGAGCCATGACTTTTTTTGCCAAAATCACGTAGAGCCTCTTACTAGATAGAGTCGTCTCTCAGTTCTGAAAAGACAACGTTGCAATTTTGGTGAGTTTTGTGAATTCAATGAGGCAACCATCATCGATGGTTCACTCAAGTCATGCATCACATCAATACACATAACATATTCATATTTTCAAATAATTGATTGCGTATCACAATCTCACTTAAGAATAAACAATTTTTTTCATTTCAATCATTCCACATACTTAAGCAAATGCATATGTAATGCTCATGAGACTCTTTTCCAATTATTCCGTTGTTGTGACCGAGTGCCTGAACTGTCCTGTATCGATTTTGGATACCGGGCTCATTAATAGCTGTCCCTTATCCGATGAGGATACAGGGCTCATTATACGTTGAGCCTAAGGCTCTGAAACACTTGTAAGCTCGAGGCTTATTTTCACTCGTTGAGCTTTAAGCTCTGATCGTTGGCTACTCTAGTCACAAGTTCCATTATCTGATTATGCATTCATGCATGGAGTGCATATAACCCAATCAATCACGTTATACCACACATAGGTCTTCACATTCATATACAAGTAGCACTTCGATATCTCAATCCCCATTCATTTTCATCGGACCTTTTGTCTGGAATCCATAATCAAACACATTCATTTATCATTCACAGCATAACTTAAGCATACAATAATTGAGAGAAACCATCTAGATTACTCACTAGTTGCTCCCGAAGTTAATGCCTGGAAGTGCCGACAACGTCTGGAAGTTAACGTTCCAATTGTTCCTTCGTTGAAGACTCCAAAAGCTTCAACGATCTTCAAGCCCTAACTCTATAGAAAATTTTGTACTCCTCTGCGAACACTAATCAACTTCTGGTTTTTCTTAAGGCAGAAGAAACACTTTAGCAGTAAAGGAAGTGGTGAGGGGTATGAGAAATCAGAGTCAACTTTAAAAAGGAGTTTGATGGAAAACTCTGTGTATGGGAAGAAATTTGAAGACGGTTATATCAAGGAAAGAACTTAGGAAAAGTACCAATCTCCTTTTTAACTCTCAAATTACTCAACCTTACTTATGACACATAATAAAAGCAACTCTACACTTGTCACTTTCCTAAGGTCTAAGTTCCGACTTAGTTTCTTTTGAAGTAACTCCCCTTGACTCTCATCTTTACAATCCAACTATCTCCAAATCTTCATTTGATTTTCTTCTCTTCTTTTTCCTATTTTCCATAAGACTCTATAAATTACAAAATAAATCCTAAGTTCACCAAAATTCATAAATCTCACAATTCTAATAACCAGTAATATTTTCAATATAGAAACATTCAAAATTCTCAAAAATTCAAAATTCAATCCAATTATACCTGGAATTATTCATGAATGCATGTACACTTAATTTCATGTGCAGGAAAATTCACTATTTATTTGTATGCGCATGTCATATTATGCATGAACATAAAAATGCATCTCTTGCCTCTTGCTAAACACTCTTATTTACTATTCTAACCTTTCCATAAGTAATGGGATGTTACAACTCTCCCCTCCTTAAAAGAAATTTCGTCCTCGAAATTCTTACCTGTTTGCTCGAACAGGTGGGGATATTACCTCCTCATATGCTCCTCTGTCTCCCAAGTTGCTTCCTCAGTTGAGTGGTTCCTATAAAGGACTTTCACCAATGGAATGACTCTATTCCTCAACTGCTTGATTTGCGATCCCACAATCTTGATCGACTCCTCAACATAGCTTAAGTTACTAGTAAACTCAATCTCCTGAGCTGATATCACATGTGTCGGACCCCGTTTCCGGAGCCCGACGATCGCAAATATCAAAGACGTAAACGTATCTTCCTATAAGGTTGTTTCCATAGGATCTCTCTGGCCCAAAACCAATTCCGGCAACGGAATCACAAATTGAATTCTTTAGAACAATTAAAGCTCCATATCTCCAGTTCATTATGAAACGATTGGCATAAATTTTGATAAAGACGTTAGATTTAGACCATTAAAGTACGGTTTTGAAGAGAACTTTGATTTCTACAACTTCTATGAAGACCCCGAAGCGAGATTTTTCCATTTCGAGGGTCAAAAGTTGCACATATTTAAAACTGTCCCGAGAAGGTCTGCCTAACGGACGTAATGTACCTTCAAACGGACATAACGGGCTTGGGAGCCATTTTTCACTCGAGAGGTCCGCTTAGCGGACATCAAGTTCGTTTAACGGACAGCTACGAGTCAAATTCCATACTTCCAACTCCTTAAGCTACCTATGACCCATCCTATGCATATCTAACCTTCCTAACTCATTTTGCTCATCATTTTCAGCCCCATTTCATCTCTAACCTACCACACTCATTCTTTATCCCATTTCAAAACATCATAGAGCTCATTTTCTATTAACTCAAGCAAAGAAGAAAATCTACACAAATGTCCAATATTCACACTGTGCAGCATCACTAATT
>JAOSBN010110128.1:0-10825 GCA_027563595.1 Erythroxylum suave
TCATCAAGTCATAGTCCTTCAATAACTCTAACCATCTTCTTTGTCTCAAGTTCAACTCCTTTTGACTCATCAAATACGTAAGGCTCTTATGGTCTGTAAATACCCTAGTAGTGACTCCATAAAGATATTGTCTCCATATCATCAATGCAAAGAGTATAGCAGCTAACTCCAAGTCAAACGTAGGATAATTCATCTCATAGGGCTTTAATTGCCTAGAAGCATAAGCAATCACCTAATCTCCTTGCATCAACACATAGCCCAATCCTTTCCTCAAGGCATCACTGTAGATCGTGTATCCATCATTACTTGAAGGCAAAGTCAAAATTGGTGCACTCGTCAGTCTATACTTAAGCTCCTCAAAACCCTTTTGATATTCATTTGTCCACACAAACTTCTAATTCTTCCTTGTCAATTTGGAAAGTGGAGTAGCTATCATGGGAAAGCCCTCCACAAACCTCCTGTAATATCCGGCTAAGCCTAAGAAACTCCTCACTTCAGCTACATTCTTAGGTGCTTCCTATTTCGCAACTGCTTCTATCTTCCTCGGATCTACATGTACTGCGTGCTCCGAAATCACATGCCCAAGAAACACTACTTCCTTTAGCCAAAATTTGCTTTTATCGAATTTGGAATAAAACTCATTCTTTCTCAATGTCTCTAAGGCAATCCTCAATGCTTTTTATGCTTCTTATCACTCTTGGAATAAACCAATATATCATCAATAAAGACAATGATAAACTGGTCCAAGAATGGCTTAAAGACTCTATTCATTATATCCATAAAGGTTGTAGGTGCATTCGTTAACCCAAAAGGTATGACCAAGAACTCAAAGTGGCCATGCCGTGTTCTGAAAGCAATCTTTGACACATCAGACTCCTTTATCCTCAACTGATGATAACCCGATCTTAAATCTACCTTAGAAAAGACTCTCACCCCTTGCAACTAATCAAACAAATCATCTATGCAAGGGAGCGGATATCTGTTCTTTATGGTGACATGATTGAGCTTCCTATAATCCACACACATCCTCAACGATCCATCTTTCTTCTTCACAAAAAGGACCGGAGCTCCCCAAGGCGAAGAGCTCAACCTAATGTCACTTTTCTCCAACAATTCTTCCAATTGCTCCTTAAGCTCCTTCAATTCCGCCGGAGCTATTCTATAAGGCGGAATCGATATTGGTGTTGTGCCCAAAAGAAGCTTAATGAGAAATTCCATTTCCCTAGGTGGTGGTAGTCTTGGTAATTCCTAGGGAAAGGCGTTCGGGAATTCCACAACCATAGGTATGTCCTCTAACTTCTTCTTATCTGCCTTTGTGTCTACCATATAAGCCAAATATGCTTCACTGCAGGCTTGCTTTTCTGTCTCCCACAAACACCACCTTTCTACCATTGTCCAATTCAAACTCCACTATCTTCTGTTTACAATCCAGATGGGTATTGTACTTTTCTAATGTGTCTATACTCAAAATCACATCTAATCCTCGCATTTTCAAAGGCATCAAATCCACCACTAAGTGTTCTCCCCCAATACTTATCTTACAGCCTCTGTATACTTGGCTAATAATAATACATTGATCGATTGGAGTACTCATCATTAAAGGAGTATCCAATGGGCTCAATTCTCTACCACACACAGTTCTACTTGATGACACAAAGGAGTGGGTAGAACCCGGATCAATCAAAATAACAATATCAACATCAAACAATTTAACCATACCAGTCACAACTTCTGGAGTGGTCTCTGCATCCTCCCGTGTCATTGTAAATACCGTAGCTAGTACTTGCCACTTGGGTCTCCCTGGAAGATTCACCCTTTTAGATGCATCAGAACTGCCCACTTCAGTTGCAGTCTTGTGTCCCATAGTCTCAGTTCTCCTTGAAGATTGCATCTGACTCTTCTTATACCTTGGATTCTGAGGACACTCTCTAGCCATGTGCTCTTTTTCCCCACAGTTGAAACAAGCCCCTATTAGTCGATAGCACTCCCCTCTATGAAACCTTCCACAGTGCTCACATTTAGGAATAGGTGGCTTATCCCCATCTCCTCTCCCATTGCCTTCGGCCGTTGAGGCATAGTTTTCATCTGTGTAGGCCTACTGGCTCCAGTGCTCCTCCCTTCAGACTGTGTAGGGAAAGTCCTGGCACTCCTCTCAAACATAGGAGTACCACCTCCCCTCCTAAGTTGTTCTCTCCCCATTCTCTTCTTGTTCATAGCACTCTTTATGTTCTTTATATTTTCAACCCTCAGTGCCGCTTCAACCAGCTATTGAAAATCACAAAAATTCTGCACCACCACTTTCTCTCTGATGGCTAGGTGTAATCCTGATTCAAACCGATGACATTTAGCTGCCTCAGTCATAATCATCTAAGCTGCATACCGAGACAATTGTGTAAACTGCCGCTCATACTCGCTCACTGTCATCTCCCTCTAGGTGACACTCAGAAACTCCCTTTGCTTCTACCGAATGTACATCTCAGACAGATACTTCTTCTTAAAAGCAACTAAGAAGTCCTTCCATGCAAATATTGGAGGTCTGATCTGGCTCTCTGGCACACTTTCCTATCAGTGCAAAGCATCCCCCTGAAGCAAACTGGTAGCATACACAATCTTCTCGTCATCCTCACACTCCATCTGATCCAGTATCTTATCGGTCTTTCTTAATCAATTCTGAGCTTTCTCGGGATCAGTGGTCCCATAGAAGTCCACTGCTCCATACTTCCTCAATTTGTCGAACTGTTTCCCTTTCTTAACTGGGGCCAAAGCAGAAGATTATGATATCTATCCCATAGCTTGGATAAACCCCTAGGTGAAAGCTTGGAACATCCTTGGATCTAACGGAGGCACTTGCTCCTGTAGAACAGGTGACTCCCAGGTTGGGGACTGAGAGGGCTCATTATTGTGCCCTAAAAAAGTCTCAACATTTCCTGGTTTTATAGACTCATTGATAATCTCCTCTCTTGGTGGAGAGTCAGGTGCAACAGATCCTTGCAGAACTCCTCGTGTCTTTCTACGAGGTGGCATTCTACTCCTCCAATAAAAACACTAACGATTAGCTTACATTTTATTTCAATCATATTTCTTACATGTATGCATGTCATTTATTGCAATCAAATCAATTTAACAATGCAAACAGGTAATCACATAATATAACAATTTGTACTACTATGCATTCTATGCCTAGGAAAAACCTAGGCTCTAATACCACAAGATGTCAGACCCCATTTTCGGAGCCCGACGATCGTATTTCGGAGGTCCAAACATTTTGCACAAACCTTGCATTCAAAACTAACCCCCTTTAGGCTCATCTCCATTCAAGCCTAAATATGTCAAAGGATAGTTTTGGTGGTTCTACAATTTGCATGTGTACATGCTTAGGGTCAATTAGCATAACTTCCTAACTTCTTCTTCTGTGTTTGGCCCATCGTCTATAATTGGCCCATTGTCTGGGTTTGACTAACTTATCATCTATGTTTGACTTCTTATCCTCTGTGTTTCGCTTCGTCTGTGTTTGACTTCCTATCATCTACGTTCGATTTCTTATCGTCTGGGTCTGACCTCCTATCATCTGTGTTTTATTGTCTATCTTTGAATTTTTATCGTCTGGGTTTGACATCCTATCATCTATGTTTTATCGTCTATCTTTCTTTACATCTGCCTTTTTATCGTCTGGCTTTCCTTACATCTATATTGTGACATCATCACAGATGATTCCTTTTATCTGTGTTCTCTTTGCGTCTATTTACCATTGCGCTATGTATGACGCCATTATAGGTGATTCCTTCCGCCTGTGTTCTTTGCATCCTTCTTCCTTTGCGTCTATATATGACTTCATCACAGACGATTCCTTTCGTTTGTGTTTTCCTTTGCATCTGTGTGTGACTTCATCATAGATGATACTCTTCCTTTGTATTTTCCTTTACGTCTGTGTGTGACGTCATCACAGATGATACTCTTCCACTATATTTTTCCTTTGAGTTCAGAACAAAATCTCTCCACTTCTAACGTGCTATTTTCATAGTATCAACCATTAGCAATCTCAACAAAGAGGAATATACACAAATGCATTTCATTATCTAAATATTTAAAATAATAGAATCATACTTAGAAGGGAATTCAATTTCACTTTCTCATTTGTAAACACAGTGGGAGTTTGTTACATTTCAACATACATGTCAACTTAATACAAAATACAAAAGATGCTCAATGTAGATATGCTTATAAAGCTATCCAAAATCACTAACTTAGTACAAAGGCTTATATCTATCTTGGAGTTCCAAATGCCTTGTAAGGATCACTGATCTTCTCGATTTGCACCTGAGGAGGGAAAATTGGTGGTTAAGCTACGTAGCTCAGTGGCTAAAATACTTATAGACATTGGCAATGAGCAGCACAATCAAATATATACATATATATACATACCTCAAATCTCAATACATCATCCCATAAAACATATTGAGTGTAATTTAACTTCACAACATAACATAACATGTCAAAATACAAATGCACAAACAATTGGCTCGAGGGCTCTGTGAATAAAACAAAGAAACCGAAGTTTACTCTATCAACAAAACGAGTGCATTTTCGGATCTCATGGGCCACAAGTGGGCAACAGGGAGAAAGCTTTACGTCGACGTGCACGAGACTAAGAAACGGTTCCACTCTCGCCCAAACACAATCAAGTTTATGCTCAATTTAATCAATCACAATTTGCACTCTTGTGCTTCTTTCATTTTATCAATTTTCTTATATTTCATGCTTTTTCTTCTTTTCATTCAATTCCAATTGTTATAACCTTTTTCAAAGTATAACTTAATCATAATGCATCATGCAATTTCAAATATGCACAATTATTGCAATTTTAAACATAACAATTTCATGCAAAACATATATACACAAATAGGTAAAAATTTTCCCAATTACACAATAACCATAAATATTTTACCCACCTCATTCGCTTGACAATCAAAGTTCACTGTTATCTTTCCTCTTATCCTTGGATCGTGCTTGCTTGGTATCCTATGATAAACCAAGTTCTCATTCAATAAAAATTCATATTGAGAATCCATAGAACGAAAAGTATGAAATTGACCCTAGAATCTTTAGACCGATACATTTCCCAAGCTCTTTGAACTAAAAACCCTTCAAAACTCCAAGAGATTAAAATCGACTTACCTTGAATCTTCACCAACTAGTGAGATTCTTGGCTCTAAAGAAAGCTCTTCCCTTCCTCTTTCTTTTCCCCTTCTTGAGTAACCTCAGATTCTCTTTTTAAGACTAAGAAAAATCGTGACCTAGTTCAAAGCTCTATTCTTTTTATCTTCACTGAAACCTCTCTTCTTCTTTCTCTTTCTTCCTTTTTGATTTTCTCTCCTTCTTTCCTTCATTCATGTTTATGGTCTTCCTATTCACAAGACAATCTTTTTCTCTTCCTATTGTACCTTTAATGGGTGAGAAAAATCCACCTTACCCTTCCTTTAAAACCTTAGTGCTTCTAACCTTAAGTAATCTTCCAAAAATGCCCTTATGCAACTGACAAGATCAACACTTTAATTCCACCAATCCATGAATTAAATTCTCCTAAACTTGACAAAATAGTTAACTCCAATTAAAATGATTTATCTGAAAATACCATAAAATTTATTCAAATCATGCATACTAACAAAAAAAAATTTCAGGGCCCAATAGGTTTACCAATGATAAGTTTTAAAAAAGATTTCTTTTATGAGAGTTGTCAGAAAGGAAAACAAGTTAAAACATCTTTTACGTCCAAGAACATTGTAACTTCATTTAGACTACTAGAGCTGTTACATATAGATTTGTTTGGGCCAACTAGAACAGTAAATCTTGGTGGAAAGAAGTATGGTCTTGTAATTGTTGATGACTTGACTAGATTTTGTTGGATATTGTTCTTATCTCATAAAGATGAATCTTTTAAATGCTTTAAAGTTTTATGCAAAAAGTTACAAAATAAAAAAGGAATTTTTATTGCTGGAATTAGGAGTGATCATGGTGGAGAATTTGAAAGTGAAAATTCAAAATATTTTGCTACGAGAATGGAATTTTCTATAATTTCTCTGCTTTTAGAACTCATCAACAAAATGGAGTTGTAGAGAGAAAGAACATGATGATTCAGAAAATGATAACGACTATCCTATATGAAATGAATCTTCCTATGTACTTTTAGGCAGAAGTTGTAAATATAACTTGTTATATTCAAAATAGAGTATTTCTACAACCTATTTTAAATAAAACTCCATATGAGTTATGGAAGGAAAGAAACTCAAATATTTCTTACTTTCATCCTTTTAGTTACAAATGCATTATTTTGAATACAAAAGAAAATTTGGATAAATTCAATTCTAAGATCAATTTAGGAAATTTTCTAGGTTATTTTATTAGGTTATTCTATTAGATCTAAAGCTTATAGAGTTTTAATCTCGTTTCTAAATCTGTTGAAGAATCTATGCACGTAAACTTTGATGATGATTCTTGTCTAGATAAGATAGACGATTCTAATGACAAAACTCTATCTGCTCCCTTTGTTAATAACCCAGACGATTCACTATCAGATGATCCATTTGATAAAGTAGTGGATATTTCTGAAAATATTAGTTTAATAAAAGACTGGAGATATAAATCTTCTCACCCAGAAAACTTGATTATGGGAGAAACATTAGAAAGAGTGAGAACTAGATCTAAGTTTAGGAGAGAGGCCAACGTAGCTTTTGTTTCTGAATTAGAACCTAAGAAAATTGATGAAGCTCTTCAAGATGAAGCTTGGATTTTAGCTATGAAAGACGAGTTGAATCAATTTACTAGGAATAAAGTCTGGTCTTTAGTCCCTAAACCATCCAATAAATCTAACATAGGAACTAGATGAGTATTCAAGAATAAACTAGATGAATCAGGAAAAGTATCCCATAACAAAGCTAGATTAGCAGCTCAAGGCTATAATCTACAAGAAGGAATAGACTATAATGAACATATGCTCCTGTAGCGAGATTAGAAGCTATTAGGATCTTACTTGCATATGTTGCTTTTCATGATATAAAACTGTTTCAAATGGATGTAAAAAGTGCTTTTTTGAATGTTTTTATAGATGAAGAAGTTTATGTAAAACAACTCCCTGGTTTTGAAGACCTTGATAAAGCAGATTATGTGTATAAACCAATGTTTTAAGAACTGGACCGGATATCGAACTGGGTAGAGGAAAGGTTTACGATTTTGAGGTTTAACGGTGGTGAACAGTTATTAAACCAGAATATAATAAATAAGATGAAAATTTTATAAGAATAAACAAAAATAAAATATTTTATTGAAATAAAAAATACACTAATGTCTATTATTATATAATGAACTAAAAATAAATAAATATGAGTCCAATATAAAACTTAAAATAACAATAAAAATCAAAATTGTATTTCTGAAGGAGGTTGCATCTCATCATTGTCAAAAGCTCCAAATTCTCCAACGCTATTTAAAGATTCGTAAACTACGCTTTCATCCTAAGTAATTACATCAACTTCTTCTAATGCATTAAAATAAATTACAAATTGATAACGTATGGAATTATTCTCAATTGTAAACTTGTAATACAGTATAATTTTAACTTAAATATAATCAAATAAGATACGAACTGACCATCGGTAGATGTTCTTAATTCATTCGTTGTGACGAATGCATTTTCTTCGTAAATCGTCCTTTCAAGTCCATTATAATCAAGATCAGGAAATGGTTCTTCTTCTTCGATACAAAAATCAGTATGTTCAATACAATCAATATCAACTGGATCATATGTTCTCTTCTTACTAAGCGCTCTGAACACATAATAGAGCAATTATAAAGTCAATACCAAAAATAAAATTATTGAAATAAAAACTAAAACATAAAACACATGTTCTTCATTCGCAGATTATAAGTAACATAAACAAGGTCATTAAGTCTTTGATATTCCAAACAATTTTGTTTCTTTATATGAATACATTCAAAAACACTCCAATTATGTTCACAACCTGATGTAGAAGTTGTTTGACTAAGTAACCTAATAGCGAGTTTTCTCAATATTGGAGCACTATCACCGAATAATCTCCACCACTCATCTGCATTTTAAATTAATAGTTATGATAAAAATATATATTATTAATAAGTAAATAATTAATTAAAATTTAAAAGTATAAAACTTACCTAGCTACATTTTTTTTCATCATAAGTTCTCTCTTTGCTAATGATCTAGCAAAACTCTTTAAACCTTCATGATATAATTTAATTTCATTTATCACTTGTGATTGCTCTTCACTAGAGCAAATACATTTGCATTCAATCACATCAAACAAACCACCCATAATATTACTTGTACGTGCTTCTCCACTGTATAAGCAATAAGGATTAAGAAAATAAGCTACTAAGTAGATCCTTTGAGTAAGATGCTTATCCCATCGTCGATCAATAATATCTATATAAGGCTTGTATAATTTCTCCCTCCTTTTAAAAAGATTTGTAATTGTTTTGTGAGCTCTATACATACCATCATATATATACCCCAAAGATGGCTTCTCATCTGAGTCAACAATCAAGCAAGCATCCCGAAATTTATTATCTAGAATAATAGCACAAACTTCTTTTCCTTTTTCACTCTTTGATAATTTATGACTTGAAAAGTGTTTACTTGTCACCAAATTTTGAAGTAGTTGCTTATGTTGATAAACACCTTTCAAAGTAATAAATGTAGTTGCAAACCTGGTAGTAGTGGGATGCACGATCTCAACCCAATCTTCTTGGTTTCTTAATTAAGACAAAAATGTGACATGATTATATACAAAAATTGTGATCTTAGATGCACATGAAGCAAGACTAGAAATATGATCCATACCACCAATATCTTTTAAAATAAGATTTATACGATGAGTAGCGCATAGAGATCAATAAATATGCCCATACTTTGATTGTAATAAGTGCCCAATTGATACATAATTAGCTATATTATCTGTTACAAAATGCATAACATTCTTTGGTCCAACCCACTCGACAATTTCAGAGAATAATTCAGATAAAGCATTAGCACATTTTGCCATGTCAGAAGCATCAACATACTAGATAAAATTTGTTCCAATATTATAATAAACCAAAAAATTAATCAAGGTTCTTTGCTTTTGATCATTCCACCCATCTACCATAATAGTGCATCCTGTTAATTCCCAACTAGATTTATATGTATCCATAATTAACTGACATTCCATTTTTAAATCTTGAAGCAAAGGCACACGTAGCTCGTAATAAGACGGCACCTTAAATCCTGGACCTATTGCTGTTGTAGCGCCAATTGCTTCTTGAACATATGGTGAGTTTAAAGCATTTAAAGGAATACATGAATGATAGAACCATCTAGCCCATGCTCTTTTACATCTCAAAACAACATCCTTATCAACCATACAACTTTTTAGACTAGGTTGAGAACCAGGAGTAGTTCTTGGAGAAAAATATGAATCTATGTCAATAGTAGCTTTTCTTTTTCCTTTATCTAATGCTTGTGGTGTTTTATCATCTCCAAAAGACATATCATGAGCCTCTGTATTTTCCTTTTTTCTTACTTACTGCTGCAAATATTTTCCAAACATGTCACACACATCATATGGCACTTTTTTGCAAGGAGCAATATTACCCTTAACACCAACAAGATGTTCTTTCATTCTAAAAACTCCTCCCGCTTTAAATATTTTACCATAAAACATACAGTTATATTGGACATTCCCATCAGATGCTTGAGAGGAAGAAAAATAATTCCATGTTGGATCAGACTTATCACGAGTAGAGGATGATTCCATATTTTCCATTATGATTTAACCTAAAAAGAAAAAAAATTGGGTATACTATTGTCAGGGCAAAAGTATACAACTTAAATAATTCTCATTTATCAATTGTAATAAAAAAGACCAAAGGTAGCAGAATGGATTAAAAACGAACAACATATGTTACTTATTAAACTTTTCTCTATAGATTTACTACATAAATGGGTTGATACTATATATTTGTTGCAATTTTAATGCTTGAAATTGAAATTTTGATCAAATTCTAAAATTAAAATTTCCATTTTGAGTAGACACCAAATATTAATTCCCTTGACCAACAAAAATGCACCCTAAGTTTGAGTTATTAATTACACCAAAAAAATTAGCATACAAGATTTGAGGCATTCTTTGACTCTTCAACTAATAGAAATTCTTTAGTTAGTATTCAATATTTATGTCAATTTAACAAGAGTTTTATAATTTTTTCAAGTAACAAAAATCTTACAAGTAAGTTTTATGAATAACTAATATCCTTATTTTCTCTCTTTAAACCATAAGGCAAATATGAGAAGCACTTGTTCGTAATATGATATTGAGAAACTATAACATGCTTGGTGACAGGAAAGTGGTAAATGAAATTGAGTTGATTAGCAGCAAAAGATAGAGAAGATGGAATTAAGATATTACAGAATGTGTAAATTGTATTTTGTACTTATAATGCTTAATAAAATCATTTAAAGGAGAGAGCAGCTAGCATGGCTAGAGGTTACTAAGGCTATGCCTTCAAAAATTTGAGAAATTATGGTCCAGCCCGAAAAAACATAATATGTATCCAAGAACAATGTCTAAGTGTTGCAAAACTTGGTCAACGTTTATTAAAAGGAAATATAAAGGATGAACCAAAGCATAAACACAATATTACTTTTCCACGTCTCAATCTAGCGTAAGCTATGCACTGGGAATGTTGGGCCCCGATTCATTTTAGGTTTAATTAATTTATTATTTTGATTTTATTATTGATGTTTAGTTTGCTTAAT
>JAOSBN010110160.1:0-10825 GCA_027563595.1 Erythroxylum suave
AGCTGTAATATCTAGCTATATTAGGGATATTTCCAAATAGGGAGTCTTCCTAAATTAGGAGACTACCAAAACTATGTACACTAGCTCTGTATAAGAACCTACGAGTCTACGGCGTATGAAATATAACTTTCAAAATATATCAAAGTTGTTACAATTAGGGTTTCTACCAACCTAATGATTTCCAAAAATACAAGCTCGTCTATAAATACATTGTGATGGCTGTGTAAAACTCTGGTGAACCCATGAAGCTAATAGCATTAAAGATTTTATCCATGGCCCCTTTTAACATTTTTTTCCCCAAATAACTAAAATTATTGACATTCTAATTTGGTTTCACCTGTATGCAAAGAGATGAAATCCATCCACTAACCTATCGATAAAGAATTATAGCTCAATAACTTGAACACTCAGAGAAGTGTTAAACCTCAAAAGGAAATGTTAACAACAATAACAAAATTGTCGGACTTGAATCTCAGTAAATTGATGTCTCAACTACAAAAACCTGAATGAAAATATGAAAGATGCATTTATAAAATCTAACCAGTTTAAGGGGAGAGGAGAAACATTTTGTACCATCCAGTCATAAACTTTTTTGAAGCCCAGCTCCTAATGACTTTGTAAAATGTCTACATAAGAAGAAAAAAAAAAGGCATACAGCAAATGTTAGGTGACAGAAAAATCAAACAAGAATCCAAGAGCACACAAAGATGTGAGAAATACTAATTAAAACACTTCATAAACAGCTTTAGCTAAGGACTTGTCATGTAAAATAGTCAAAAGCAACAGTAAAGAGTCCTAAAGGAATCTGAGTTAAGAATGCAACAGTTACGTAAAGACTCGTTAACTCATGGAAACGTTGAAATTGGATTCCAATTTTTTTGGGAAGACCTCCAAGCACAATCAAGTAAACAACAAAGTAAAGTTTACCTCAATTCACAACAAAAAAATAAAAATAAAAACTCAAATAATGAAAAAGAATCGTACACAGGGAAGCGAGCTGACACAGACGGACAAAAATAAGAAAATCCAATTAAAGATTATCACTCTTGTAGCAAATTCTCAGCAAATAGGTCCCATCTAGAGAATGAAAGAATATGATTATAAAATTTGAGATTTCAGGAAAGCTACAACGCAAACAATGGAAAAGCATCCAATTCAACTACCTTCATCAAGCTCGAAGCAATATTAAGTTCACAAATGAACTCCAAAAACTAATCAACTAACTCCGAAAACAGCAAGTAAACAAAGGGCGAGGAAAAAAAGAAAAAGCGAAACCTCGCGATGGGATAAGGAAGAGGAAGAAGAGGAGGAAGGTTTAGAAGCGGCCTCATGAGTGGCGGAGTCGTCAACAGGGATGAGAAGTTCCCGATCTCTCTCGCGCTCTCTACTAGTGCCCATCATGATCGAGGATTTCTCATCGCCCATCTAATTAACAGAACCACACCGTTTAAACACATTGGCCTTGAAGAGAAGAGCTAGGGTCTCCTAGATTTTCTTTAAAATAAGAGGACGCTACCTATTCTTTCTTACTTGCCTGAGTCCCCGATTTACATTATCAGTTGAAAACAGTAATTATTTCTTCTTTTTTCCAAAAAAAAATAAAACTAAATTTACGGCAAGCCATTACTTGATATAAGTGATATTTCTTATTATATATTATTAAATTAAAAAAAAAAGTTAAAGAAAGCCTTGGTCTCATATTAGCATTAAGCATCATTGGCCTCTATTGTCTATTAGACGTTTTACCAAGCTAATATATAGCTAAGCAAACGCAAACCAATTAAATACAGTAGTACTTGTCTCCAAGCTAAACGATTTCTTTACCTACATAGCATCTGCGAACGGGCCGGCTTAGAAGTAAGAGCATCTCCGATGCCCGTATGCGAGATTTGCATTATAAAAGTATCAGAGAAAGTGCAGTGATACTTCACGTATAAGGAGGATTATATTGATAATAAAATGCTAGTAGGTCTCTAATATCTCAACTTTTTGACTAACAAATTTTGTTAATGTTCTTTTTTAGAATGTAATGCATTATAAAAAATGGTATAATGAGATATGATATAATTGAATGCTAACATGGCAAGGTTGGAGATGCTCTAAGGTGTACGTAGGTTATTGTTAATATTATAATAACATGATCATTGTTTAAGAACTAGAGCGGTCTGGTCCCCCTATTTTGCCTCAACCCACTGAAATGGTTGGCTGAGATGCTCTAGCCCAGGATTGGGCTAGAGTAGGGGGCCAGAGGATCAGAAGGCCTAGAGCAGAGTGGAGACTAGAGAGGGGACAGTCCATGTGACGAGTCTCAGGAAAATGAACCGTACGCTTCCAATTTAGTGGCCGATTCTCAAAGCTTTAACCGAAAATGAACCGTCTAAACCCTAGTTATGTTAATCTACAGATAATTTGGTTCGGTTATATTTTCTCAGTTATAATTTTCTAATTTTATTTTTAAATAAAAACTATAAATTATTAATATCAATCTAATTATATTTTATTATTTATTACAAATTAATTTAATTTTAATGTCTTACAAAATTTACTAAATAAATATCAATCATGAATTATCCTATTAATTAAAAATAAATAATTAAATAAGTAAGATATTTCTTAAACCATATTCGTCAAATAATTGTCGAATTATCAATTTTTTAAAAATTATTTTTATAAATAAATATTACTTTAAAACTAATTATAAATTTTATTATATTATATAATTAAATTATATTTATCATATTCCTTATTATTAGCTATTTCATAATCAAAAAGGCTATTCTCATGGTTCTTCCCAAAATCCCGCACGATTCTGCTTTTGCTGCCTCTTTCAGTGTATTCTATTTGTCTATTCCAGCTACATTTTCGATTCTGAGTGGTATTTTGGTGCAAGACTCGAGTCTTTGACTCCCTGGGCGTTTCAGTGTAGGAATGTCTCGTTTTTATGAACAGTTATACGATAATACGATTGGCTCGATCTTTGAAGGTAGATCATTTCCTTGTTCCGGAGAGGAGCCGAGTCCGTTGTGCATCCTATCTCGTGACTCTTCCATTGGGAAATTCCTCCGAATCATCTTCTATTTCTACTAGTTGATTTGGTTTTGGGCTCTGAAGGTTTTGGCGGTCTTTTTCCCGCCCAAGTGTATTTTTGATTCTGGCTCCCCCCCCCCCCTGTTTCCCCTCAGCGGCGACGACTCCATTATAGGGTCTATCGTCAGAAGACTATCTGACCGCTTGTGCTCTCCAGGTTACTCGGGCAAGTAGTCTCTTTCGAACTTCATATCGCTCCCTACCATGGGGAAGCGAAGCCAGGCAGCAAAAAAAGGGAGGAACATAACTGACGACTTTTTCAAGGGCCTGCAAACTCCACCTCAAGGGACCAATGTCGGTACTCCAGGTCCTCTCACCATGGGCAAATCTCCCCAAGAAGCCAATGGACCAACCCCGCCTACGGCCATGTCAGGTACGCTCCCTGTAACTCCCTCTTTACAGACTCATCAAAAGGGGAAGGATGTAGCATCCACTTCTGATGATATTACTAAAATTAATGATGTACCTGGTGGAGATGATTCGGAAGAGATAGAGGGGGATCCTAGTGAAGCAGAGGACAGTCCAGAGAAGGGAGAAACTACCCAAAACTTGGCTGAAAACTCGAATGGCTCTGTTCCTCCCCCCAGCAACAAGCCTCCATACCTAAACCAACCTTTGCCAGCCTGTTTAGCCACAACCGTGACCCTTCCAAAGGAATGCCACTGCACGCCCTACCGGTTACTGCTGAGAAGGTTACCATTGAAGCCACTGATGTTGGATCTTTGGAAAAAGAATGGGGCTTCTGTCTTATAGGTTGTTTTACTGGGAAGTTTCCGGGTATGAAAGCTGTAGAAGACTTGAAGTGCAGAATTCTCCCCCATGCAAGAGGTTGGCTGGTGTTTCAATTTAATTCGGATAAGGATTGAACATCTGTGCTAGCTGGCGGTCCCTACCTCCTGTATGGTAAATCGTTGCTATTAAAGAAACTCTCCCCAGGTTTCTGCTTTGACTCAAAAGATTTCATGCATGTACCCATCTGGATTCAACTCCCAAACGTACTGTTGGAGCTTTGGATAGAAATGGGATTATCTCAGCTGGGCTCTATCCTTGGCACTCCACTCTGTACTGACCAAGTCACCTGCACCAAAGCTAGAATTGGATATGTTCGGTTGTTAGTGGAGGTGGACGTGGTAAACAACCAATAATGAATTTTAATGTGCGATTACCGTCTGGAGAAAGATATTCTCAACATGTTATTTATGAAACCTTCCCAAGTTATTGTTATGCTTGTCAGAAATTTGGCCATTCACCTTTCACCTGCAAGAGTGGTCGGCAAGGATCCCCGGATGAAACTAACAAAGCTCCTCCTCTACCTTCGGATTCAACTATTGTAACTTCAGCCTCTAGAGACCAGGGACCTCAAACCTCTGCTCAAGGTGCTAAACGTTCTGTAAGGTCCACAGGGGGGCAGGGGGTTACCAAGGCAGTGGAATCTACTGTTAGTAGGAACTTGGGTCCAGCACCCTCTAGAGGTACTCACAATACAGGGCAGGCAACTAATCCTCTTATCTCCATAGATCCGAAAGGGTCTGAATTACCTGGTGCTAGTGGGGTTCATAGCCAGAGTTCGAATAAGCCTCAGGGTCACTCCTCACATGCTTCGGGGACTTTGCGTAGGCGACTTACGGTAGGGGCTTCTGATGGTATGAAAATGTCTGAATAGGGTAAGACTACTAGCAAGGAGACAGAGGGCTTGGTTATAGCTCAGGGCCGACAACAAGAGTCTCTAGGTGTGGGTTCATCCAGTACCTCTCAGTCAAAAGGGGACAAGGATCAGGTGGTTATAAAACCAGTGAAAGAGGGTGCAAAACTTCAAGAAACCCAAGGGGAGTCAAAGCAGGAGAAAGGCAAAGGAGTGGTTAACCATCTAAAACAAGCAGGAGGAGGGAAACCCTTCTCCCCTGCGACATGAAAATTTTTTGCTGCAATGTTCGGGGTCTTAATAAGGCCTCGAAACAAGTTAGTGTTGGTAAACTCATTCACCAACACCATTGCCAATTAGCTGGTTTGTTAGAAACAAAACTTACGACATTAGGGTTGCAACGGTTTATGCAACACCGTTTTGATGGCTGGCAAGTTTGCCACAATGTTGACGTGATTGATGGTGGCCGAATGGTGGTACTATGGAACCCCACATTTTTTTGTTGTCAAGTGGAAGGCATTGGGGAACAGTTTGTCCACTGTCGAGTGCAATGTCTTACTACGCAGAAAATGTTCTATGTCTCCTTTGTTTATGGCTTATATAGTGTCCCTAAGAGAAGAGAAGTGTGGCAGTGTTTGATGAACCTAGATGAGGGGATCGACTTACCTTGGTGTATATTGGGTGACTTCAATTGTGTGTGTGCTGCTCAGGAGCGAATTGGATGCATCCCACCCTCTGCTTATTTAATGCAAGATTTAATGGATTTGCGGATCACCCTTGGTATGGCTGATGCTCCTTCATCTGGGGAGTACTACACCTGGCATAAAAACCACCTTTAGGCAAGCTAGATCGGGTGTTAATCAATTCTGCTTGGACTAACGAAGGAATGGCATGTACAGTTCAGTTCCTTAGCATGTTACCAGTCTCGGACCACTGTCCTTTTGTTGTTGGGTATGATCAGCTGACTTTTCAAGGCAAGAAACCTTTTAAATTTTACAACATGTGGCTACACCACCCTTCCTTTCAGGCCATTCTTGATCATAGTTGGGATATGTCTGTGGAGGGCACAAAACAATATATCATATGTCGGAAATTAAAGGCTCTTAAGCTCCCCTTGAAATTGCTCAATAATGACAACTATGCTCACATTACGGTGAAGGCCAAAAAAGCTACAGAAGAATTCCAACAGGCCTACACCCTCTCCTTAAATAGTTCGATTGATCCTACCTTACACCAAGAAGTTGCTGAAAAGCGTAAGTCAGCTGCATTTTTAGTGGAAGCGGAGAGAATGTTCTTTCAGCAAAAAGCTAAGTGTCAGCATATTCATGAAGGTGATAGGAGCACATCGTATTTTCATGCCATGGTGTGGAAACGAGGGTTGCAAAATGCTATCCCTCACCTTGTCAAACCCGATGGGTCTAGAACTTGTTCCCAGATGCAAGTTGCTTTGGAATTCCTTCATTTTTATCAACAGTTGCTAGGCTCCTCCACCTCTGTTCAGGGTATTAATCATACGGTGCTGAGTTTTGGTGCTTGTCTAAATGAAGAAGATCGGGTGGGTTTTGTTACACTAGTTACAGATGCAGAAATCAAATTGGCTTTGTGGGATATTGGCAATGACAAAGCCCCCGATCCGGATGGCTATTCCTCAGCTTTCTTTAAAGCACAATGGGCAGTCATAAGGCATGATCTTCGGGCAGCAGTGTGTGAATATTTTACTTCAGGCAAATTATTGAAACAACTGAACCATACTCTCTTGTGTCTCATTCCGAAGAAAAAGAATGACAGAACTGTGTCCGATTTTCTTCCTATTGCATGCCTGAATGTCATCTATAAGGTGATCTCCAAAATATTGACTAGTCGCATGACCAAGGTGATTGGGAAAGTGGTGGATTCCGCCCAAGCAGCATTTATTCCAGGGCATAATATGCATGATAATATATTTCTGGCATAAGAACTGGTAAGGGGCTACACACGAAAACGCATCTCACCTAGATGTATGATTAAAGTGGATCTTACTAAGGCCTACGACACAATTGAGTGGAAATTTTTGGAAGCAATGATGATTGGAATGGGCTTTCCGAATCTCTTCATCGAGTGGGTCATGGAATGTGTCTCTACTACTTCTTATTCCATTACCATCAATGGATCGCTTCATGGCATGTTCCGGGGTAAACGTGGATTACGTCAAGATGATCCTATGTCACCCATTCTATTCCTGTTGTGCCTGGAATACTTCTCCAGATTATTGAAGATGAGGACTACTCACTCCCTTTATAATTTCCATCCCAAATGCCAAAAATTGGACATTACCCATTTTGCCTTTGCGGACGACCTCATGCTTTTCTCACGGGGAGATATTGATTCTATTAATGTCCTGTTGACTTCTTTGGAAGAATTGGACCGAGTGTTGGGTTTAAAGGCTAACCCAACCAAATCTAATGTGTATCTAGCTGGTGTGTCTGGATGGGAAAAGGATCACATTCTCCAGATGGTGGGCTACTCGGCAGGGAATTCCCCATTCGATACCTAGGGATACCTCTTACTCCTATGAAAGTTTCGGTGGCTCAGTTTTCTGTCCTTATTGAAGCAGTGGAATCCTACCTCAATGATTGGAATGGGAAATCGCTTTCTTATACCGATAGAATTGAGCTGCTTCACTCGGTTATTCAAGGGCTCCTTTCTTTTTGGTTTCAGGCGTTTCCTATTCCAACTACCATACTGGACCGCATCAACTCTATGTGCAGATTGTTTTTGTGGGGAGGTAAGCACTTTCGTGTAGCTTAGGACAATGTTTGTGTTCCTAAAAATGAAGGTGGCTTAGGGTTGCGCAGTTGTAAACTGTGGAATATGGCACTTCTATCTAAGGTGCTGTGGAATGTTCACACCAAAACTGACTTACTTTGGGTCAAATGGGTACATGAGGTATACTTAAAAGGTACGACAGTTTGGGATTGGACACCCCATCCTAGGGACTCCGCTCTTATGAAAAAGTTAGCAACAATCCGTAATCTACTTTTGGAAAGGTGGGGCGGGCGGGCAGAAGTGGAAGCAAGATTACACAAATTTTGTGTGAATGGCCAGCTCTCTTCGCAGCATATATATGAAGTCATTTGGCCAAAACACCAGATTAGGCCATGGATGTCGTTTATTTGGAAGCAGTACATCCCCCCTAAAATATCAATCATTGCATGGCTTAGTTTGCTTAACAGGCTCCCCACAAAAGATAATCTGCCTTTCTTGGACATTGACCGAACTTGCACTTTCTGTAAAGTGGACATGGAAACAGGTGGACAACTCTTCTTCCAGTGTACTTTTACTAGAGTAGTCTGGCAAGGTATCTGTACATGGTTGGGGCTACGGGTACTTGTGGCTAACCTCCACCAGGCTATCAAATGTATCCGACGGGATCACTCAGGTGCGAGGTTGAGAAGCAAAGTAGCCAAATTGGCTGTTCTTTGCACTGTGTATTTTATCTGGAAGTTTAGGAATGCAGTGTTACTGGATGATGCCTCTATTACCTGCGTTGATGCAATTTTCAAGATCAAACTCTTCATCTATAAAATTTTGTACAAGTTATATCCCCCAGAGTTGATTCCTTTTTAATGTACTTGGCATTATGACACCATATTACGAGGTAGTTTTGGCCCCTATATCAGTGATACTTGAGGGGGAGGGGATGCTGGAACTGTTTGTTGGGAGCTAGTTGATGGGGTATTTGTGGTCCAGCACCAGTGGATCACTCCTGTTGTGGCCATGCCGTGATGAGAGGCTGAGGAAGGAGAAGGGTCGGGGACCACGATGCAGTTTATCCCGGCGTATAGTTCTAACCAAGAGTGAAGGGGTCACATACTGGTCAATGTTTTTCTGCCGCGCTTGGTCAGTCCGGGTATGGGTGAGATAACACGGGGGGTGTAGACACTAGGGATATCCAGATATGCCTTATGCTTTGTGGCGGTGGAGATGATGACCACTGAAAGCAGAGGACGGTATACTATACACATGATGAGGACATGGTGAGCATTCAGTTTTCCAATATGACGAAGTAGCCCTATTTGGTCTTGAGTGCTGGAGACTCTCCAGTAATGTGCGTCGCCACATAACAGTACTGCATGGGCCATGCATGCAACCTATACGTGGTCTGTGCAATGTCCTGCTGGATGAGCAGAGGTGTCATCGGGTAGGAGGTGATGGTGAGATGTCCATCGCGCAGAGGGTGAAACTTGGATGAGGATGTCTTCCCTGGGTACACTAGTGAGGGATGCTGGCTACTGGATGCCTTCCTCGGATCATATCGACCTACGGGGACTTACTGCTTGGTTGTGTGCCGAATGCTTCCTTGTGGTTCCCTGTTATGGTGTGAGTACTGAAACGAGTTCCGGGTTGGTAACAGCAATTGCTACTGGTCCTTCAACACGACCAACTGTCTCTGGAGCCACTAATAAATACAGGGTTGAGCTGGTGTTTCTGGAGGTGTACAGCCCCTTGCAGGTAGATGTCACAGTGTGGTGATGCTACAGCTAGCGCAATGCTCTATGCTTGTATTGTGTAAGACGAAGATGCTGGAGATCATCGTGGATGGCTTGAAAAGGGTGGTGTCCTGTGCATGTTTTCTGGAGCTAATTTCACAGTCTAAATGGAAGGCCATCCTCCCGGTTTTAGTGCTTCCTGGGCATCGCTGGCAAGTTATGCATGGAGACCATCGATGCTTTGCTCCCTGACGTTATCGGAAGTAACCAAGGGTGCAGACTCTGTTTAGACTAACTGTTTGCTCATTTTGCAGGTTAGAAATTAAATCCACTTGGGGGTGCTTATCTTTCACTAGTGTTTCTACCTGGTGTCGCGTTCGTGGCTGGCTGATCTGAGATGATCCAGGACTGCCGGATGGCTGCGTTCCCTCGATGCACCCGCTGCCTGCCGCCCTCCGTCCTGTGATAGCAAGACGACTTCTCTTGATACCTTGTGCTGGTTCTCTGTTGGAGCTGGACGTTGGCCAAATACCTTTTTGCATGGTACTGTAGCACATCTGTGGTTTCATGCACGCCGAACGTACGTGTTCTTCGTTACGCTAAGGCTGGACTCACGGGTGGCCCTGGCCTGGCTGGAAGCCCAACCTCTATACCAGTTGACTGTTTGTTGCACGTAGGGGACCTGTCTCATGTAAGTTGCATGCAACAGTGCCTTGCATGGCACCATTCACGTGCAACATCCAGACTCTATTCAGGGTCCCTCTTTTCCATCGCCACCTTCATATAAGCCTGTGTACATACTGCTGGACTTCCTGTAGCTGCTGGAGTACTGTTCATCGATGGAAGTACTGTACAGCAGTCGGAATTACTATTCAATCTATGTTGGTACTGTTCACTTGACGGGCTACTATTCATCTGATATGATACTGTTCCTGAGGAGAATTGAATAGTATATTACCAGACCAATTCTCCGGTAATTTCCTATTCATCATTCTCCTCTATATTTTGTCTGCCTAGCCTCTTTTTGGTGTTTATATAGACTTTTGGGCAAATTTGCCTCGGGTGTATTGGGGATATGGTAAGTAGCTTAGTAGGACTTACACCTTTCTCTGATTGTATCTATTCGTAGGAGACTCTGATTTTTGAGGTCGGGGTATACCCTTCAGGACCGTGTACATATTCATTTTTTGTATAATATATTTACATTTTACCAACAAAAAAAAAGCTCCAAAGATGAAGAGACAATCCTACGCTCAGATGCTTCACTAGGTGGACAATAAGTTAGCTTTAGCTTAGGTCCAGCAACCAGCCACGTGCACCCAGGATTTTCGTATTGGTTGAGTATTCATCCTGGAGATATGAGCATTGATTAATTAAAATATAATTATTTATTAATTAAAATATTATTATATGTTAATTAAAATATTGTAATTAATTAATTAATTACAATTTAATCAATTAATTACAATATAATTAATTAAATTATTATGACTATTTAATTACATTACATTATATTAATTGAAATATTATTATTCATAATTAAAATATTATAATTAATTAATTACAATATAATTAATTAAATTATTATTATTACTTAATTAATTACATTATGTTTAATTAAAATATT
>JAOSBN010110227.1:0-10822 GCA_027563595.1 Erythroxylum suave
CTTTCATCCTTTTGGTTACAAATGCACTATTTTGAATACAAAAGAAAATTTGGATAAATTCGATTCTAAGATCAATTTAGGAATTTTTATAGGTTATTCCATTAGTTCTAAAGCATATAGAGTTTATAATCTTGTTTCTAAATATGTTGAAGAATTTGTACATGTAAAATTTGATGATGATTCTCATCTGGATAGGAGAGACAATTTTGATGATGAAACTCTATCTGCTTCTTTAAACAGTAACCCAGATGATTCACCATCAGATGATCCATCTGATAAAGTAGTAGATATTTCTGAAAATATTAGCTTAAGAAAAGACTGGAGATATAAATCTTTTCACCTAGAAAACTTGATTATAGGAGAAACATCAGAAGGAGTGAGAACTAGATCTAAGTTTAGGAGGGAGGCCAATGTAGCTTTTGTTTCTGAATTAGAACCTAAGAAATTTGATGAAGCTCTTCAAGATGAAGCTTGGAATTTAGCTATGCAAGAGGAGTTAAATCAATTTACTAGGAATAAGGTCTGGCCTTTAGTACCTAAACCATCCAATAAATCTATCATAGGAACTAGATGGGTATTCAAGAATAAACTAGACAAATCAGGAAATGTATCCCATAACAAAGCTAGATTAGTAGCTCAAGGCTATAATCAATAAGAAGGAATAGATTGTAATGCATATGCTCCTGTAGCTAGATTAGAAGCTATTAGGATCTTACTTGCATATGTTGCTTTTCATGATATAAAACTGTTTCAAATGGATGTGAAAAGTTCTTTTTTTGAATGGTTTTATAGATAAAGAAGTTTATGTAAAACAACCCCCTGGTTTTGAAGTCATTAATAAACCAGATCATGTGTATAATCTTCATAAAGCTTTGTTTGGATTGAAACAAGCACCTCGTGCATGGTATGATCATCTTAGTTCTTTTTTTTGATTAAAAATGACTTTATTAGACGTCAAGTTGATAAAACTTTATTTCAGAAAATTATCAAAAATGATTTTATTGTTGTGCAAATATATGTAGATGATATCATTTTTGGTATAACTTCTAAAAAGTTATGTTCAAATTTTGAGTTTCTTATGAAAAGCGAATTTGAAATGAGTATGATGGGTAAATTAAAGTTTTTTCTTAGTTTACATATTAAAAAAACTAAAGAAAAGATTTTTATTCATCAGCGAAAGTATATCAACGAACTTTTAGTCAAATATAAAATGGAAAATGTTAAACCAATGTCAACTCTTATGCATCTTTCAATCATCTTATCTAAGGATGAAGCTAATAAGAAGATTGATCAAACTCTTTTTAGAGGAATTATTGGTTCTTTGCTTTACCTAACTGCAAGCAGACCTGATATTATGTTTAGTGTTTGTTTGTGTGCAAGATTTCAAGTAGATCCTAGAGAATCTCATTATATTGCTGTTAAAAGAATATTAAGATACTTGGCAGGTTCTACTAATCTTTGTTTAATGTATCAGAAAGGTAAAAAATTCAGGTTAATTGGCTACTGTGATGTTAATTATGCTGGAGACAGGATTGATAGAAAGAGTACAAGTGGAGGTTATCACTTTCTTGGTCATAATCTAATTTCATAGTCAAACAAGAGGCAAAGTTTAATTGCTTTATCTACTGCAGAGGCTGAATATATGTAAGCTGTAAGTTGTTGTTCACAAATACTATGGATAAAGTATTAGTTAAAAGATTATTCCATCTAAGAAGATCAAATTCCAATCTTCTGTGATAACACAAGTGCTATCAATCTCTCAAAGAATCCAATGCAACATTTAAGGGCAAAGCATATTGACGTTAGACATCATTTTATAAAAGACTATGTATAGAGAGGAATCATCAACCTACAACTTGTTGAGACAAATCAACAATGTGTAGATATCTTCATCAAACCCTTAAGTAAAGACAGATTCAAGGAAATCAAACAAAATCTGAACATGATAATGTTAAATGACCATTTGTCTGAAACTCCACGAACCAGATGATACATCTAATGAAGCAAAAAATTCGTAAGTTCTTAGAATGAATAGTAGCGATAACTTTCACTCGGTAGTATCAATCTTATGATTACCTGTGGATCATTCATAGACATTACAAACAGTAACTTTTCAAGAGTGTTTATAAAAAGAAATTCTCTAATATCTGAAACACTCTACATTTTAGAATTCTCTTAATAACTAACTTGCTTTAAATTTGCTCTCAACAAATACGATTCAATCCTCATTTTTCTACATCAAATCTTTCTCATTTTCATTTCAATCTCTTTTTCAATATCTTCTACATACTAACCTCGCTTCTTTAAGCGAAATACATTTCTATGTTTAGTGTTCATTCATTACAGATTAGAAGAATGTTGAAATCTCTTGTCTATGGGAGACTCGTCGATTTCACTTCTCCAAAGGATGATTGAATAGATTTCGAACTTGAGATCAAAGCAGCTGGATGGAAAAATTTTCTCAATATCCGAGACCCAGTGTATCCAAATGAAGTATATGAGTTCTAGAAAATACAAAAGTGGTAGATAACACCTTGATATCAGAGGTAAATAGGATGTCGGTGATTGTCACGCAAAAGTCTATTTTGAGGGCTATTGAATGTCCAAATGAAGGAGAAAAACTTCTCAACAATTCAAAGTGGGTTGCTCAAAATAAAGAAAACATCAATTGACAACTGTATAGATCAAGTAATCCAGGAGTCAAGAAGTCTTCAAACCTGATTCCAAAGGCTAGGGTTCTTCATTCAATTCTTCTTTACTAATTCTACCAAGAGCGGGATCAAAGGATTTGGTGACAATGAATGATGAACAATGTCTATTTCATATACTCACACACCAATCTATTAATCTTCCCTTCTTGATTCTGAAATACTTGATAAAGGCTAAGGAGGATTATAATCAGAAGAGTGGTTTGTTACTTTACATTATACTATTAACAAGATTCTTCAAAGAATCTGGAATCCTACTTGATAGAGTAAATAGAGTAAAGTTGAATATTAAGAGTGTTATCAATGCCTCTACTATTTGCAAAATGGGGACTAAGACTGAAGCTAAAACAGATTAAGATTTCACACCAAAAGCATAGTCTAAGGGGTAGCTTTCAATTAGACGAAGTAGGAAAGAAGATATTTCATCTAGAATACAAGTAAAACCTTAATCGTCCAGAAGAATCTCAACAGAGGTAAAAATTAAACAATCGTCTTATAAGCAACTACAAGCCAAGATGATTCTTGAAAGGAAGGAAAGTTCAGTTCCAACTCACAAAGTGTCTGTAAAGGGGAAGGCTGAGACGCTCCAATTAGAAAGACCTGAGAAGTCAAGAAGGTCACCAAGATTGATGACCTTATGACAACAAGAACAGAAAAGACAAAAAAAACTCTGATTCTTAGTTATGATTTTAAAAGTGCAATGGAGCAACAACAACAACAACAACAACCTCCTACTAAAGCAATTGTCTTTATCCCTCAGAATTAATCAGAACAACCATCTGGGGAGACAGAGATAAAAAGGAAATTAGTATTTGAGTAGAAGAAGTCCCAACAACAACTCGCTTCCAAACCAGTAGAAGAACAAAAGAAGATGAAACTGACTCAGAAAAAGAAGGTTTCATCGTTTGGTGTTCAACAAAAGACACAAACTGTTGGAAAGCAGCAAGTAACTTACAATCCCCCTCAACCAATGAAGAAAGAAGACTTGAAGATGAAGATAATAGAATAATCAATACTTAATCGCAACAGAGGTTCAATTATCATAAGAGAACCTTCTATACAGAAAGTTAGGGTTCACGTCGAACCTGTAACAGTAAGTGATCATACATTTTCCAAGCCCTAAAGAAAGAAGATTGTATGGTATTCTGCGAGATGAAAAGGTAGAACCATATCCATTGAAGATGATGAAGAATCCTTACATCATCTACCCAGTGACAAGTAGAACAAAAATAAAGATTGTACCAGATGTACAACCAAGACGTCCAACACTGGTAGACAGCAAAGACAAAGGAAAGAAGAAGAAATTTCTTGAGAAACAAGAAGATGATCTCACGGAAGAAGAAATTTGAGTGGCAATGAAGAATATAGATGATGTATGTTGTGCAACTCAACCTCTAGGTGTCTATATTTCACATCACATATCAAGGCCATCAGGAAGTAACTTTGGCACATCTACTTAAGATGAAAGTTTCAAGTTAGTTGGGACAATTTCAGAAGGAAGGTACAAAAGTATCACAATTGAAGGTATCAATTTCTACTTAGAAACCTTTGTGCATTTACTTATTCATTTTAAACCTATAGGTTTCATTCCTTCATTCAAAGATATCCTACACCTTCTAAGAAAACCAAATTTCAAACTACCCAAACCTGATGATCTTAACATTCCTCACCAATCATAACCTTTTCAATTACCCTCTATCACAATTATTGAATTAGATGACTCAATTGGAAAATCATTTTTCTTTGAGTATCTTCATACACAAAGTGAAAAGCTAAAAGATTCTATCATTAACTCAAAGGTCTTGAAGAATTTCATCAATTGGACTGAAGCTAGTCAAAAGCAAGAAGAAGTTCAAGAAGCCTTAGCTAATCATATTGAAGAAATAGATACTAAGGTTGATGAACTAAGAGACTCAATGGGTGATCTTCATAAGGAAGTCGCTCTTCTACGTGTTTTTACTGAAAAAGACCTCAAGATGATCCGCACTATTTTCTGAAATTTGGAAGTGTTTGAAGTGATATTCTTTTTTATTAATAACAAATAGGGGGAGAATAGTAGAAAGGAGGGGAAAATTAGTTTTGAAAAATTGTTATGCACACTGTATATCTTGTATTATTTGTCTGAATAAATATCATTTATCTGAATATTATTCGTCTAAATACTATTGTTATTCGTCTTAATATTTTTTATCTTCTAATATTATGATTATTTTTTATCATCAAAAAGGAGGAGACTGTTAAGTCAAGAAGACTTCATTTCTTCTATTGATTTTAATGAAAGTCAAATAATAATAATAATAGAAGTGTGTGAACTATTTTGATGAGTTTATTAAATGCGCAGATAAAAGTCATAAGACGAAGTGTAGGACGATATGAAGTCATAAGACGAAGTGAAGTTATAAGACGATGCACAGACATAGGACGATGCGAAGTCATAAGACGAAGCATAGACATAATACGATATGAAGTAATACGATGAAGTGTAGACATAAGACGATATGAAGTCATAAGATGATGCAAAGTCATAATATGAAGCAAAGTTATAAGACGATGCACAAATATAAGATGATGCGAAGTCATAAGACGAAGCGAAGTCATAAGACAATGCGAAGACATAATACAAAGCAAAGATATAAGACAAAGCATATAAATCAAATCAAGACGACATAATCTACAACGACAGTTAGTTTGTTAGAGTTGGTTACAGGGCCTAACTAACAACAGATCTCTAAAGATTCTACAAGCAGTTTTTTTTCAAAAAAACCTTTGGCAAATTAGATTATAAATATTAGTATAGTTATAGACAAAATAACTTTTTACTTACTTTTACTTACACGCTATAATTCTATGATCAAGTAAGTATACAAAAAAATATCTTGAGTGAAAAGAAGGAAGACAAAGATCAAGAACACTTGTAGTGTTAGTTTAGAAAAGCTCAAACAATATCTTTTGAAGTGAAAGGAAGGTTAGAGCCTGAAGAGGCTAAGATAGCAGATAAAAAATACTTTGTAAAAGAGACTTGAAGAAGCTCTAGAAGAGTAGAAATAATACTTGTAAAGTTAAAGAGATAGTGAAATCTTAGATGAACTCTGAGGACTGAACGTAGCCTAAAGTTTAAGGGTGAACCAGTATAAATCACGGTGTCATATTCTCTAACCCTCATCACTTTAATTTCTTGTTGTTAAAAGAAAAGATACTATTTCTGCTATTGCATTACTTAAACAAATTAAGTGTGTTATTTTATAATTGTCTGAGTTTTCAAGAAAATCAAGAAGATTCTAAAGATAACTATCTTAGACGATTTTACACAATTCAACCCCCCTTCTTGTGTATTTTACATATTATATGTCATTTCTATATTAACAAGTGATTTACTTCATAATTGGCAAGTGTTTTCTATCATAATTGTTCGTTATTGTTCTAGTTTAGGATTCATTTTGTATATTTCATTAAGTTTGATTTTCATTGTTGTGTTATGTGTTTGATGTTAATTAAGGGTAAGAATTGACTATTTTTATGTAGGAAAGAAGAGGGAGAAACTTGTAGGTTGACCAAAAGATCTAAGAAGAGAAGATAAGAAGAGTGATTTTGTGCCCAATTCAAAATGAGGAGTTTCTACGACCAATTCCCACACTCGTGGGAATCAACAATGAAGGTGATGCAAGTGCATTACGAGCTATGTGGGGAGAGCAATCACATCTCAGCAGAGTGTTTGCTACTGGGAGTTGGTGGTAACGAATAGGTAAGTTACCTAGGCTATCCATAGAAGGGTAATAACTCTTATTCTAACACTTATAATTTTGGGTGGAAAAACCACCAAAATTTTTCACGGACTAACAACAATGCAAGTGGCCAAACAAGACCACAAGAACTGTCAAGATTCCAACAAGATCAAATTGGAGCATTGGAAAACAAGTTGGACAAATTCATGGAAATGTTTAGCTCCAAACTGGCAGCTCAAGCAGAGAGTCAGAAAAGAGTGCATGTAAGCCAGGGGGAAAGTCAACAGAGAATGGAGACAAATTTTGACCTGATTGTGAAGCATTGATCCATAACTTAGAGGTTTAGGTAAATGAACTTACTGATGCTTTATTTTCTAGAAATGCAGGTAGATCATCAAGCAAAACTGAGGATATTCTAAAGGAACAACTCAAAGATATTACACTTTGAAATGGTAAGCAAATGGAAGAACCAAGGGTGAATAAGGACAGCCACAAAAAAAGAGAAAAGGATAGAGATAGAAGAAGAAAAGGACGAGGGTAGGCCATATGTATCACCACTGTCGTATGAGCCCAACCTCCCGTATCCCCAAAGAATGAAGTAGCATCAGGTGGACACTCAGTTTTCCAAATTTCTAGAGAAACTGAAGAAGCTACAGATTAATTTGTCACTAGTGAAAGCTTTGGAGTGTATGCCTAAGTATGAAAAGTTTTTGAAGGATATACTCATGCACAAATGCACTTGGGAAGACAATCAGACAGTTACATTGACGGAGAACTACAGTTCTATTATTTCGAGCCAAATGCCTTCAAAATTGCAATACTTAGGGAGTTTCACTATTTCATGTGTTGTTAGTGATTTTGAATTTTCCAAATGTTTTTGTGATTTAGGTGCAAGTATTAATTTGATTCGTTTGTCTATTTTCAAGAAACTAGGATTAGGAGAGGTCAAGCCAACTTCTATACTGATTCAATTTGCAAATCAATCAATTAAAAGACCATTTAGAGTTATGGAAGACGTAATAGTAAAAGTGGATAAATTTATAATTCCTATTGATTTTGTTGTGATAGACTTTAAAGTCGACAAGAATTGTTCAATGATTTTGGATAGGACCTTTATGAATACTAGTATGGCATTAATTGATGTGCATGAAGGGAAACTTATGTTAAGAATTGGTGATGAGTTCATTGAGTTTAATATAACAAAATCTTTGCAGAAACTGATAAATGGAAATGTGTGTTTAAAGATTGATGTTGTAGATAAGTGGGTGAAGGAGATTAAAGGAGTCGATGAGGTGAATGAAATACATAAAGATAGAAGTGTAAAGGAAGAGGACATATGTGAGGATGTGGAGTTAGAAAGTTTAGAAAGAGCTGGTGCACCTACACCACCTTCTACTGTTAAACCTCCCACTTTAGAGCTTAAACCTTTACTTTCTCATTCGAGATATACCTTTTTAAGGAAGAACTGAACTTTACCTATCATTATCTCCGATGAATTAAATTGTGAGAAAGAAGAGAAAGTGGTAGAGACTATTAGGAAAAGCATGAGAGCTGTAGGTTGGAAAATTTATGATATTCGAGGGGTTAGCCCAAATGTGGTGATACATAGGATTAACTTAGAAGAAGGATGTAGAATAGTAAGAGAAAGATAGAGGTGGTTAAATCCGAATATGCAAGAGGTTGTAAAGAAGGAAGTGGTGAAACTTCTAGATGCAGGAATAGTTTACCCCATTTTAACAGTGAGTAGGTAAGTCCAGTACAGTGTGTACCAAAGAATAGTGGTATGATGGTGATAAAAAATGAGAAAGGTGAAAAGATTTCTACTAGAAATGTCACAGGTTAGTGAGTGTACATTGACTATAGGAAGCTAAATTTGGCAACCAAGAAGGATCATTTCCCTTTACCTTTTGTAGACCAAATGATTAAGAGAGTGGCTGGTCATTCATTTTATTGCTTTTTATATGGTTATTCAGGGTACAATCAAATATTTGTATACTCGGAAGATTAAGAAAATACCACTTTCACATGTCCATATGGAAATTTTGCACTTAGAAGGATGTCTTTTAGGTTATGTAATGCAATTGCCACATTCCAAAGATGCATGATGGCCACTTTTGCATACATGAATGAAAATTTTATGGAGGTATTTATGGATGATTTTTCTGTCTTTGGAGAATCTTTTGATCATTATTTATTAAACTTAGACAAAGTGCTTCAAAGATGAGAGGAGTCAAATTTAGTTTTAAATTGGGAAAATTTTCATTTTATGGTCCAAGAGGGGATCGTTCGAGGCCATAAGATTTCATACAAAGGGATTGAAGCGGATCGCGCTAAAACAGAAGTAATTGAAAAGTTACTGCCTCCCTCTAATGTCAAGGGTGTTCGAGCTTTTCTAGGTTATGTAGGGTTCTACAGATGGTTCATTAAAGATTTTTCTCTTATTGTAAAACCTATGACTCATCTATTGGTAAAAGATATGCCTTTTGTTTTCAATGATGACTATTTGAATTCCTTTAACAGGTTAAAGAAGGCACTCATAATAGCCCCAATTCTAACATTGCCTTATTGGACTCTTCCATTTGAGATTATATGTGATGCAAGCGACCATGTTGTTAGGTGTGTACTAGGTCAGTGGAAGGAGAATAGATTGCATGCTATCTACTATGCAAGAAAGGCATTGACAGGAGCACAATTGAATTACACAACTACTGAAAAACTTCATTCTTATTTGTTAGGCTCACAAGTTATTGTGTTTACAAACCACGTAATACTATGTTGGCTAAGAAGGATGCCAAGGCTAGACTTATTCGATGGGTACTCCTACTCCAAGAGTTCAATATTGAAATCAAAGACAAGAAAGGAGCAGAGAATGTCATATAAGATCAATAGTTGAGACTTAAAGTCAGACATCATGAAGAGGAACAGGAAATTAAGGAAAGTTTCCCTGACGAGACATTGATAATGGTAGATAACCCTTTCCTTCCCTAGTTTGCAGATATTGCAAACTATCTTTCAGGTGGTATTCATCCATCTGATTTGTCATATCAACAAAGGAAGCATTTCCTAGTTCAACGCACTTGTTACCATCCTCCCATAGATATTGTCTGCTTTGGGCTTTGGGCCTAACCCAAACTCTCATGGTTTTGCTCTTCTTAGCCCAGCTAGGAAATCACATCTTTTGGGGGAGACCCAGTCTCCTTGCTGCCTAGTAGCTCTAGAACTGGCTCATATATCATTTATACAAGCCCAGACCACTCTTCCATAGATATTGTCCATTTTGGGCTTTGGACTCAGCCTAAACCCTCACGAATCTTCTCTTCCTAGCCCAATTAGGAAAACGTGTCTTATGGGGAAGAGGTATCGCAAACTTTGTTCTCCTCTCCAACCGATGTGGAATTTCACACTATCCACCCCCTTAGGGCCCGACCCTCTTTAAGGCTCAACCTAGCTGACACAACAGATTGGGAACAGGCTTTGATACCATTGTAACAACCTAAACCACCCTACCATAGGTATTGTTCACTTTGGGCTTTGAGCCTAGCCCAAACCCTCACAGTTTTGCTCTTCCTAGCCCAGCTAGGAAAATGTGTCTTTGGGGGAGACGTATCTATACACTTATAAGGCATACTTCGTTTTCCTTTTCAACCGATGTGGGATTTAACACTATCCACCCCCTTATGGCCTAGCCTAGTTGGCACAATGGGTGAGAAACAGGCTCTGATACCATTGTAATAGCCCAGACCACCCTGCCATAGATATTGTCTGCTTTGGGCTTTAGGCCCAACCTAAACCCTCATGATTTTGCTCTTCCTAGCCTAGATAGGAAAACGCGTCTTTTGGGGGAGATGTAGTCTCCTTGTTGTCTAGTAGCTCGGGTATTGGCTTTAATACCATTGTAATAGCCTAGACTACCCTCCCACAGATATTGTCCACCTTGGGCTTTGGGCCCAACTCAAACCCTCAAAGGTTTGCTCTTCCTAACCAGCTAGGAAAACGTATCTTTTGGGGGAGACCTAATCTCATTGCTACCCAACAGCTTGGGTACTGGTTCTGATACCTTTGTAATAGACCAGACTACCCTCCCATAGATATTGTCTTCCTTGGACTTTGGGCCCAACCTTAACCTCATGGTTTTGCTCTTCTTAGCCCAGCTAGGAAAACATGTCTTTTGGGGGAAACCTAGTCTCCTTGTTGCCTAGCAGCTCGGGTACTAGCTCTAAAACCCTTTGTAACAGCCCAGACCACTCTCCTATAGATATTGTCTCCTTTGGGCTTTGGGCCCAGCCCAAACCCTCACGGTTTTGCTTTTCCTAGCTTAGCTAGGAAAACGCGTCTTATAAGCGAAAGGTATTCATACCCTTATAAGGCATACTTTATTCTCCTCTCCAACTG